>OX463766.1:1144828-1404828 GCA_949825005.1 Gasteruption jaculator | reverse complement strand
ATCACAAACGCAATTTTTCTGCGCTATTTATTATTTAATTAATTAATTATACAGATTCTGTTGCAAAAAAAAGGCAACGGATATTTAAAAATTGGTACTGAAATTGTTATTGTTAATAATTTACTATTAAATATTAAAATTATCTGATAAAATTAGTAATTTTTTAACTAAAAATCACAAAAAAAAATTTTTTTGTTCTCTTTATTATTTAATTAATTAATTATTCAGATTCTGTTGCCAAAAAAGGCAAAGGATATTAAAAAATTGGTACTGGAATTGTTATTGTTAATAATTTACTATTAAATATTAAAATTATCTGATAGAATTAGTAATTTTTTAATTAAAAATCACAAACGCAATTTTTCTGTGCTCTTTATTATTTAATTAATTAATAATTCAGATTCTGTTGCAAAAAAAACAAAGGATATTTGAAAATTCATACTGGAATTGTTATTGTTAATAATTTACTACTAAATATTAAAATTATCTGATAGCATTACTAATTTTTTCATTAAAAATCACAAACGAGATTTGTTTCCCTCTTTATTATTTAATTAATTAATTATTCAGATTCTGTTGCAAAAAAAAAGCAAAGGATATTTAAAAATTGATACTGGAGTTATTATTCATAATAATTATTGATTAAATGAACCTCCTAAAGAATAAATAAATAAATAAATAAATAAATAAATAATTAGGAGCCTTACTTGAATGAAAGATCTCTTTTCGGATAATATCAAAACCGGAATATCCGTCTCGTAGTCTATCGTTGAATATTGAAAATCGTAAGAAATGTTTTGAAAATGAGTGATATTACGTAAAGTTTGAAAATTTGTTCGGCCTTTCGAAGTCACCTCGCCGGGTGTTAATTTCGTTTCGTCAATTACCAAATGCGTGTTATTGCTCAGTTGTAACATTCCACTTGTCAACCGATTGCATTCGTAATCTTTCCTGCAACGAGACAAATATTTTGAAAATCTGTATTATCTTTCTCATTTTTTACCTCAATTTTTAATTTAAATTTTTTATTTTTTCTAATTTTTAAATTTAATTTGTATTATTTTTATTATTTTTTTATTTAATGATTCTTTCTTTCTTTGTTTTTTTCTAATTTTCATTTTAATAATTTTTTTGTTTATTCTTTTTCTTTCCAATTTTTTATCTCATTTTTTAATTTTTTCAAATTTTTTATTTTATTTTGTATTATTTTTCAAATTTTTTTATTTAACGATTCTTTGATTGTTGTTTTTTTTCTAATTTTTATTTTAATGATTTTTGTTTATTCTTATTTTCTAATTTTTTATCCTAATTTTTAAATTTCAATTTTTTCTTTATCTTAATTTTTAATTAAAATTTTTAATTTTTTCAAATTTTTTATTTTCATTTGTATTATTGTTCTAATTTTTTAAAAATAATTTTTTGTTTGTTCTTTTTTTCTAATTTTTTATTATACAATAATTACCATTTTATCAAAGGATCTTAATATTTTTCGAATTTGAAATTAGAAAATCGAAAAAGAAATTAATTATTAATTATAAAATTCCTTTTTGTTTTTTCATCATAATAATTTATTTGCTACATATTTATTTAAATAAATAAATAAATAGGAGAAAAATAGATCCAAGCCAAATAAATTTGTGAAAAATAAGAAAAAGAAAAAGAATTACGTAATTTCATTTTTGAATTTATTTTAATTCTGAACTTAAAAATTCGTAACGTTCGATTTTCCAAAATTTTTTTAAAAATTGCTATTTCGGAATTTAAATACTTACTTTGGTAATAAAGTGGCATTGTTTAAAGAGTTGAGAGTTAATTCGAAATAGTGACTCTTCGGAACAAGGCTCGACAAGACTTCGTACAAGTTGTATCCAAAATTCTCATATTTCCTCGGAAAGTTTATAATACTCAGCGGATAGGAACCGAGTGTGAAACACTCCTTCCTCACGTAACTGCAAGAAAAAGAAACCAAATAAATTAATAAATTACAAACAATTCGAAATTTATAAGAATTCTAAAATTATTCTTATTCATTCTAAAAATAACAAAAAAAAATTATAAGAACTTCGAATATTCGAAAAATTCCATTTGGAGAAAATCCAAATGCATGAAAATTCAAGGTTCCATGGAATCCAATTGAAATCTTTCCAATTTGTAGAAAATCTGGAGTTGAAAAATTCGAAATTTATGAAAATTAAAAATAGACGAATATTACCAACTAAAAAAAAAATGTTTAATGTATAAAAATTCGAGATTTTGGAAAATCCAATTAAAATTCTTGCAATAATAACAATAATAATGATAATAATAATAAACTTACATGGAGGAAATCAAATGACAAATTAAAAAATCAGCTGCCAACTCGTCGCCGAACAACATTTGACTCAAAACCATGCGAAGATTTCCACGAATGCACTCGGCCTTCGATACGAGTTCCGGACCATTTGGAATCTGATGGAGTATCACCGGAGTCGCTTTAACGGCGTGCAGCCTCGGTACGAGCGAAGGCGGTGGATTATGGGCTTGAAACTCCAAATCTTTCGTATAGCCCTCGTTGTCTTGAAATGTACTCAAAGCCGGATCCAACGACACGAAACCATAGACTTCGTGCACTTCGTTCAGTTTTGGCGATACGATTTGGTCGTAAATCTGGAAATTTCCAAATTTGTATTTTTGAATTTATAAAACAAAAGGAAATTAATTGGAAGGCAATCGATTTTCAATTAATGGGAATACTTTATTGATTTAAAATAATTTAATAATTATAATTTATAAAAAAAATAAATAATTGTAATTTTATTGCATTTATTTTAAAAATTCCAATTTTTTAAATAAATGCAATGAAATTACAATTATTGTTTTTTTTATTTAATTTCTGTTATCACCTTAACGATGCAAGCCTTTCCGTCGGCATTCGGGACGGGAAGGTTCAGAAGAAATTCTTTCGATAACATTTTCGAATTCGTGGAGGTCGATTCGATTTCCATTTTTTCGGAATTTTCCTTCGCTCCCGATTTCTCTTTCTTCCGAAGTGGTTCCGAACACTCCATTTCTTCGCAGTTTTCCTCTTCCAGTGTTCGCTTATTGGTCGGTGCCGATCGAGAGTGATTTTCTCCGGATACTTTTTTCTCCCCCTTCGCCCATTCGTTCAAACCAGGAATCGAGACGAAAAAGTAAATTTGTCTCTCGGCAGTTTTGTTTCGATTCGAGTCGACGGAGATTTCTTCGTCCGTCTTTTTGAGAAATCAAAATCGTATTCAAATAATATAGTTACAGAAATATTACAAATCTTACAAAATTAATGGACAAAATAATTACTCGAAAAAATGAAGAAAAAATAATAAAATTTAAAAAAAAAGGATTTTTCTTCTATAATTCATTTTTTCACAAACAGAAATTAGTGTCGGCAGTTTTATACATGAGATGTACAATTTTTCCAGTATCTCACACCTGAAACTACCTTTTTTTTTAATCTAGGCTTTTTTTTAATTCTTTTATTTCCTCCAAGTTATCGGAAAAACTCGAACTTGCAGGATTATGGATTTTATCCAAAAAAAGCCACCGGTTTTTTGAAATTACTATTATTATTATTATTACTATTATCACTATTTTACTATTATTATTATATTATTATTATTGATAGTACTATTATTATTATTATTTTTATTTTTATTATTATTGAAAATGGAATAACAAAGTAAATAAAAAAAAAATTGTCAAAACCCTTTACCGTACAATTCGTGGTATCTAAATATTTGCCGTATCGAAGATCGAATTCGTAATTCTTTACATTTACGACCTCGTAACTCTCGTAGTAAAATTCCGGACCGTGCATGTCCTGGACCATTCCTCGAAACTTCACGAACTGCCCGTCCTTCAAATCCCGGACCGATGCTTCTTCGAGCGACGGAACTCCTTCCAGGGCGGTGCGATTCTCCAGGATCGCTTTGCAACTCGATTCATTTTTCGAGAAATATTCCACGGTCCAATGCTTGGGCTCTAAAACTGATGTTTGTGAAATTCATTAAAAAAAAGAAGATTCATTGAAAAGCAAATATTACAAAAAACTTTGAAAATTGAAAATAAGGCATTTGTGAAGAAACTTCAAGGTCAGGTCTTCTGATGGTCTGACTTGGAAATTATAATATATTTTGAAAAAAAAATAGAAATAAATAATTGAATGAAAATGATAGAAAATTGGGAAGAGTCTGTTTCTTCAAATTTACCGTCACCATCCATGTTTGAAAAAATGACTTTGACTTTAATGGGAAATCCCAATTTTTGGTTTTCCTCTCAATTACACTTGCAACTTGTTTACAGAATTACAGTTTTCAGCGTCCGTTGGGAATTGGGATCAGCAGCATGGATTTTCAGCGCCAATTACTGCTGCCGTCTAGTGTGGCGGCAAGAAATATATATTATAATATATCAAATATTTGAAAATCAATCAATTTCATTATTTTCTTGCCAATTCGACTAATTTTGATTCTCCATAATTGGATTGGAATTTCCATAAATTTACAATTTCTATTTATTTACATTTTGTGTCTTCTAATTTATTATATACTTCAATTTCTAATTTTCATATATTCATCATTTTGTAACATTATATTTTCTATTAATTTATTTATTCTCCCTAGTTCCCTAATTTCTGTTGTTCAATTATTGTTAATTTCTTAATTATAGTTTTTTTTTAAATTTAGATATAGTTGCAATAGTAATAATATTAGTTTATTTCAGGCCTTCGACCTCGACTCGGAGTCGAATTGGATTTACAAAATATCATCGACAGTTTGGATGTAGTATTTTATTATTATTATTATCATTATTATTAATACATTTTTATATATATCTTTATTTTGTTACATATAAATGATATAAAAAAATATATAATCTGTCTGAACAAAAAAAACCAAGAAAAATGAAGAATTATATATTCATCGCATCGACCGACCAAAGATTGAACAAATTAATATTATTATTATTGTTTATTTATTTATTATAGTTACACCATATTTTACATATTTAGAAATAAATATAGTATCATTGATTAGACTTAAATATTTAATAAATATATAATTTTCCTGTCCTCCTTTCTTCAATTTCTCATTTCTCTGCTTTTTGTAAAATTATTATTTCTTCAATTTTAGTATAACTTTTCAAATTAAACATTTACAACTGGAATATGCAAAACTGTCCCCTATCAATCCTTCCAAGGCCAGTGGGGCGTGTACGCCCCACTTCGATACTCATTTTCAATTTTTTCCACATTTTACAATATTTTTGTCTTCTCGCATATAAGTTGCATCATGTGTAGGCTCTTGGACGTCTTATTTATACAATTTTAATAAACAAAAATTGAAATTCAATTAAAAATGTAAAATTATAGATCAATAAAAGTTCCCAATTTCCTATAATATTTCCTCGATGGGATATTTACTCGAATAGAAATTCAAGTAATAATTATTTATATTTACATTTATTTCTTTTTTATATTTATTAATATTTTTTGCAGATAAATTGCATTAATCAATTCCCCTCCATTTTTCAATTAAACATTCCAATGAAGAAAATGCCAAATTTTGTCTGAAAAAATTGAAGTTTTACATGAAACTTGGAAACTGGATATTTCTGAAATATCCAGAAATTGTGGAAATTTGCAAAACAATTTCTAGACATTGTTGCAATATGGTTTCCAGTTTTTCCCAACTGTTGCAACCTTTCTGCAACATTTTCTCAATATTTCCATTCATATTGTGCCGCATTTCAAGCGTTCGGACGCAAGATGGAGCTTCCCAATCCATGCTCCTCTTCAATTTCCACATATTTCTTCTTCCCACGACTCCAACATTCCATGACTTTACTGGGACTTGAGAAAAATCAATCCCATGCCGGAATCGTGTTTGTTTCCCATTCCCGCACAATCCCACAACATTGGCACAAAGCACAACATTGGCACAAACCCACAATTTTCTGCCACCCTGTGACCTTGTGAATTTTCAAACCCATGAATTGTCCTCAGCCACTTTTTATTTCCAGGTCCAGGTCAGGCTAGACCAGATTTCCCATTATTTCTTCCTTTGCGTTTTTTCTTCTTCCTGGTGGATTTCGGTTTCTTCCTTTTGCTCTTTTTGGTGGACTCAAATCCTGAAATTTTGGAAACATTTTGAAAAGGTCTCGAAGGCCTGGTCATCTTCTCGACTTGTAATATGACCTTTCGGCCCCGAAATGCTGAAAACTTCATTGAAATTGGGCCATCGACCAGCAAAAGGTCTGTTGACCTTGAGATTCAGCTGCAGCAAGTCCCAGGAGAAACTGATGATCCAGAAATACGTGGAATTCCTCTCGGAGGAATTGACCATCGACAAGGCCCATGCCAAATTGGTCGTCCAGAAAAATAAGTCTCTGCTGCAGATCCCGCAGAAACAAATTACCAGAGTTTGCCGGTTGTTGAAGGTAATTCACAATTTTCCTATATTTTTATGCTTTTTTGTATTAAATGGGGATTTTTTCATTCTTTTTGTAGCTTCGATACCAAACGAGGATTCGTATTTGGTACCGAACGGGGATATTTCTTCATTTTTGGTACCGAACGAGGATATTTCTTCCTTTTCTTGTGTTTTTGGTATCGATTGAGAATTTTTCTTCCTTTTGTTTCTTCGGTACCGAATGAAAATGAATTCTCTGCAAAAAATGAGTCCGTCGACGCCTGAACCGATTTATTATATTTATTTCAGAAATACGACATAGAGATAAAGGGGTTGTCGGACCACATAGATATTCTAACAATTTCCCCGTTAGTAGTCGAAAACAGAATCATGGCGTTTCAGGAACTGGGAGTTTCCAATATAACGTCGATAATGTTGTCACGGTGAGCAAACTCGAAAATCCGAATATCCCAAGTAATAAATTTGAAAAAATAAAGGAATAAATTGTATTAAAAATTGGATAAATAATAAGATTTAAATAAAAATTGAATAAGAAATAATAATAAAATATAAAAAATTGTTTTATTATTATTCGTAACGTTCTTCTCTGGTTCCAGAATGGTCGTGCTGCTGAACCAGTCGGTGTTGATGTTCAAAGCCTGCACCGGCATTCCTTGCTCGGAGAATCCCATCGAGAATCTGGTGAAACACATAAAACTACCACCTGACGCTCCGTCGATAGAAATAAATAACAAGAATGTAAAAGTCTTCGACCACTATCGAGATGTCTCGATTCATTTCTTTCAACACCGACTACAAATTTCCCCGGAAGAAGCCGCGTGTTGTTTTCATGCCGGAAGGCCGAGGTACAAAAGCTTCAGGTTCCTTCAGGAAGTCATCGACCTCGTGGAGAAAGAGCTCGACATCCCCAAGACGAAGGTACATTCGTGGGATCTGGTGTAATCGTTATTGATAATATTATTATCGAATTTAATTATTTTCAAGGAAATAAATTGTCGTTTAATTATTTGTTTGTTAATGGAATTTCCAAAGATTTGAAATTTTGTATAATTTTTAAATTATACAACAATTTTTGGATTTCTTCTTCATTTTGAAATTACTGAAGATTTTAAAAGAAATTTAGTAATTTACGAATTTTTGAAGAAATGTATAATTTTCAAAAATCTTTTGAATTGTGTAATTTTTGAATTTGGGGAAACTGTTGAGTTTCTTACAGATTTGGAAAATTGCATAATTTCGAAAGATTTGGAAATTTTTATTATTTCCATTTATTGGAGAAATTATAGAAACTCCGATGATTTGGGAAAATGTAAAATTTCCAAAAACTTGGATACTTGTTTAATTTCTAAATACTTGAGAAATGATAGATTTTCCAAAAATTTGCGAAATTATGGAATTTCCAAAGATTTGTGAATTTCTAGAATTTCCAGACTCTTGAAAAATGATAAAATATCCAAAAATCGTAAAATTTTCGAAAACTTCAAATATTGTTTAATTTTCAAATACTTGAAAAATGATAAATTCTCCAAAAATTTGTAAAATTCTAAAAAATTACCAAAATTTTGAAAGTTAAAAAATTATAGAAACATAAATAAATTGAAAAATTGTATAATTTCCAAAAATTCAGATACTTGCATAAATTCCAATTATTTGAAAAAATGATAAATTCTCCAAAAATTTGAAAATTTGTAGAATTTCCAAGGAATTGAAAATTTATGGAATTTCCGGAAACTTGAAAAATTGTAAAATCTTCAAAAATTTAGAAAATTCCAGAATTTCCAAGGAATTGAAAATTTATGGAATTTGCAGATATTCGAAAAATTGTAAAACCTTCAAAAATTTGGGAAATCCCAAAATTTCCAAAATTTCCAATTCTATATTATTAAATATCTGCTATTATTATAATAATAATAATAATTATTATTATTATTACTATTATATTAGCAATATTATTTATTAAAATAATAATAATAAAATAGAAATTAAGGTACAAAATAAATTCTGAGGCGAAAAATTAGAGAAAACTTTTCAAGGAATTGGAAATTTATGGAATTTCCCGATACTTGAAAAATTGTAAATTCCTCGAAAATTCCAAAATCTCCAAAAATTGGAAAATTCTAAAATTTCCAAAATTTTGGAATTTTCCAAAATTTCCAATATTTGGAAGTATCCAAAATTTCCAAAATTTGGAAACTTCCAAAATTTCCAAAATTTGGAAAATTTCAAAATTTCCAAAATTTTTTATTTTTATTTATTGAAACCAGAAAAGTTTACAGTGGTAAACCCTACAGAGGTACTAATTTACCTGTGCGTAGATCCGGCGTACAAACTTACATACTAACTTATATACTAATAATTTGTTGAGCAAAATAGAAATTTTTATTTATTGCACTAGTGAATAGCACTTTGAACATTGTATAAGAATTTTCTCCCCCTTTTTTTCCCCCTTTTCTTATTTTTCTTTTTTTTTTTTTTTTTTTCTTTTCCCCCATAAGTACATAAAGTAACTCTTTACTTACATTTGTATATAAATTTTTTCAGTTTTACTGAGTGTTCGACCTAATCCATGCTTTGATTTTCCTATTAACAGTTATTACAGTTCGTTCTATGTTTTTTAGTTCATTTGGCAAGGTGTTAAAAAGCCTTATGGCCGCTATGTAGCTATTCTTGTTACTTATTGTCTTAGTTATCTTAGGTAGTTGTATATTTTTATGTCGTGTGTTTCTTTGTATCATTATGTATTTGTTTCTCAAATCCTTGTAATGATACTTTAGTGACTCATACGAAAAACTCTGCTTTATGCTTAAAGGACGATTTTCATTCTCAATATTATTTTTGTATATTACTTTTAGTATCCTATTTTGTAGTCTTTGGAGTAAGGTTAAGTTATTGTTGTATGCACCACCCCACGCTATAATGCCATAGTTTAATATACTATGGAAGAAAGCGTAGTATATAGTTAACAAGGTTTTTGTTTGCATGATATTAGTAAGTTTAGCGAAAATAAATATAAGATATTTGGTCCTGCTAATAATACTTTCTATATGTTTATCCCATTTTAAATTAAAGTCAAAAATAATTCCCAGATATTTGTACTGTTCTACCCTAGTTAAAGATCTATCATGTATTCTTATGTCTACTTCTTCAGGAACACTATCTTTGTAATTACCTAGGGTCATGTATACTGTCTTTGCAACATTTAAAGAGAGTTTGTTTACTGCTAGCCAATCACTCACATAAGTCATGAAGTTATTCATTTCTTTTTGAGCAATCGACCAGGTATCTCCAGTAGACATAATTACCGTGTCATCTGCATATGACACAATTGCACCTTCCGGCATATTATTCAGCAAATCGTTTACATATAACACAAAAAGCAAAGGTCCTAGAATTGTCCCTTGTGGGACTCCTGTCGTTATCATATGTGACTCGCTTAGCTCATCTTGTAATTTAACTCTTTGCTGTCTGTTTGATAAGTAGTCTGTTAGTAATTCTAGGGCTTTCCCCCTTATTCCATAGTTATAGAGTTTTTCCAATAATATTTTATGATCGACCGTGTCAAAAGCTTTTTGCAAATCTAAAAATGTGGTAATTAAAGGTTTACTTTTGTCTAGATTATTATAGATTATGTTGGTGATATAATTTAGTGCATCTGTTGTACCTTTTCCTCTGACGAATCCAAATTGTTGTTTGTTTAGTATTTTGTATTGATATATAAATTCATAGATTCTGTTATATATTATTTTTTCTAAAATTTTAGCAATATTCGATATTAACGATATTGGTCTGTAATTTGATGCTATGTGTTTGTCAGCTGATTTGTGTATAGGTACTACATCCGCCGTTTTTAGAACATTTGGCCATATAGTTTGTTCAATGCACAGATTGAAAAAATAGGCCATAGGTTCATTTATAATTCCCGAGATAGCTTTTAGCATTTGAAAATTCATAATAATTTCCAAAAAAAAAACAAACATCATGAATTTTTCTTGCAGTTTACCTGGCTCATAAAATGTATCACCCCGCACCCGGAAAACGTGAGGAAGTGGTTTTACGAAGTCGAACCTATAGCCGGTGAAAGCATCATTTCCCTCATCAAGAAGCAACCGTCCATCCTCACTGGCGACGCCAGCGAAGTCAAACATATCCGGGAAGTCCTCAGGGAACGAGACATCTCCGAGAAGGAAATTGTCAAATTCCCGTTGATCTTGAGGATGTCCGTCGAAGTGGTACGGGAGCGATTGGACAGCATCTCCAAGCATCACGCTTTCCAGAATATCACGACTTATCACAGCGATATCCTGAAAGCCACTTACATGTACAGAGAGATGCAAATCAGGGCCAAATATCTGCAATATATCGGCATGGGGGATCCATCCACTACCTTTTTACTCACGTCCAAAACTCTTTTCGAAAGGTACAAGGAATTGTGGATTTTTGAAGGATTTGAAAATTTGAGGGATTTGAAAATTAACAGGATTTTTGAAAATTTCCTTGGAATTGAAATATTGTGGATTTTTGAAGGATTTGAAATTTGAGAAGAATTTGGAAATTTGTCTGGAATTGGAATTTTTGAAGGATTTGAAAATCTAGAGGATTTTTGGAAATTTACCTGGAATTGGCATATTGTGGATTTTTGAGGGATTTTAAATTTAAGATGATTTTTGGAAATTTCCCTGAAATTGGAATTTTTGGAGGATTTGAAGACTGGGAGGATTTTTGGAAATTTCTCTGGAATTGGAATTCTTGGGAATTTTTGGAAGATTTGAAAATTAAGAGGATTTTTGAAAATTTCCCTGAAATTGAAATATTTTGGATTTTTGAAGGATTTGAAAATAGGGAAGATTTTTGGAAAATTCCCAGGAATTAGAATTTTCGGGATTTTTGGAAGATTTGAAGATTGGGAGGATTTTTGGAAATTTCCCTAGAATTGGAATTTTTGGGATTTTTGAAAGATTTGAAAATTAAGAGGATTTTTGGAAATTTCTCTGGGATTGGAATTTTGGGGATTTTTGGAGGATTTGAAAATTGGGAAGATTTTTGGAAATCTCCCTGGGATTGGAATTTTTGGGATTTTTGGAGGATTTGAAGATTTATTTATTTATTTAATTATTTATTTATTTATTTATTTAATTAATTATTTATTTATTTATTTATGCCCTTGAAGTGTCATGGGGCAAAGTACAGATATAGCAGTATGACAAGCCAGATTGGGAGGATTTTTGAAAATTTCCCTGAAATTGAAATATTGTGGATTTTTGAAGGATTTGAAAATAGGGAAGATTTTTGGAAAATTCCCTGGAATTAGAATTTTTGGGATTTTTGGAGGATTTGAAGATTGGGAGGATTTTTGGGAATTTCTCTGATATTGGAATATTGTGGATTTTTGAAGGATTTGAAAATTGGGAAGACTTTTGGATATTTCCCTGGGATTGAAATTTTTGGAGGATTTGAAAATTGGGAGGATTTTTAAAAATTTCCCTGAAATTTGAATATTGTGGATTTTGAAGGATTTGAAAGTTGGGAAGATTTTTAAAAATTTCCCTGAAATTAGAATTTTTGGGATTTTTGAAAGATTTGAAAATTGGGAGGATTTTTGGAAATTTCCCTGGGATTGGAATTTTTGGGATTTTTGGAGGATTTGAAGATTGGGAGGATTTTTAAAAATTTCCCTGGAATTGGAATATTGTGGATTTTTAAAGAATTTGAAAATTTGGGAAATTGTGTAATTCTCAGATATTTAAAAAATTGTAAAATGTACCGTAATTTCGAAAATTGTAGGATTTTCAAAGATTTGGAAATTTGTGTAATTTGCAGATATTTAAAAAATTGTAGAAAGTCAAAATTTTGAAAAGTCATGGAATGTCTAATAATTTAAGCAATTGTAAGATTTCAAAAGAGTTGGAAATTGGTGAAATTTCCAAATATTTGAGAAATTGCAAAATCTCCAGTAATTTTGAAAAACGTATAATTTTCACAGGTTTGGGAAATTTCAGAATTATGAAACATTCGATGAATTGTAGAGTTTCCAAAGTTTTCCAAAATTTGCTAAATTCATTTATTCATTTATATATTGAATCACCAAAGATTTTGGAATTTGTATGGATTTGTAAAAATGTAGAATTCTCAAAGAATTTGAAAATTGTAAAATTACGCTAAATTTTGAGAGTCCGGGAATTTCCATATATTTTTGAAAATTGTAGAATTACCAAAATCTGGAAAATTTTGGAATTCCTAAAACTCGGGAAAATCGACTAAAATTTGTTTTTTGAATTTCAGGTACACGAAACAAAACTATCACAGCGAGAAAAAAGTCATGGCCATAAAGTTGTTCCTGCAGAAAGACGGAGCTTGGGACAAGTCCGTTGGTCAAAATTTCAAAAAACATCCCTACTGGAAAGCTATTCCTGAGACGCAACTGTACAAGACGTATTTGTTTCTGAAGAAACGATTTTCACCCGAAGACATAATAGCGAATATACAAATCCTGTTGTACTCCGAGTGAGTAAATCGAAATTTCCAAAATTTTTTATTCGCAAACTTACAAATTCACAAAATGACAAATTTTCGAAATTTTAATATTGGAAATTGCAATTGTTAAAAATTTCTTGCTTCGAAGAATTTATAATTTTGAAATAAATTTTCGCAGAAATTTGAATTTTTCAAAATTCATCGCAACGACCTCGAACTTCGAAGATTCCCAAAATTCAGGTTTGTTCGATCGTTCCTTCGAGAACTAGAAATTTTCAAAACTCGATGCGGATGAACCTTCGCTGAAAAAATTTCCCCTGAAAAAAGATTTTTTATAGTTTCTAAAAAATATAAAATAAAAAAGCATATAATAAATAAAATAAATAAAATAAAATAAAAATGAAATAAAAAAATGAAATAAAAATATAAAATAAAAAATATAAAAATTCCTGAGTTTTGGAAATTCCAATATTTTCCGGATATTGCTAATTCTACAATTTTCACAATTATTTGGAAATTCCAAAATTTTCAAATTTCACCCTTTTGTTTTAAAATAATTTTTCAGGAGCAGTGTGGGTCGAGTCCTGGAGAAACTGGACAGCGACAGCACGTTACTGGGGCAGTACCAGTACACGCAGTGCCAATTGTTGGCCCTATGTTTGTACTATTTGGAGAAAGACGTGCATTTCAGTGGCGATGGAATTTGGGCCCGAGAGAAGCTCGAATACACCAATGACGATTTGGAAAGCCTAAGCGACTGCGAAGACTCGGATAGTTGCGACCTGGATGACAGAGAACTCGATTTCCACGATTAGTCGAACCACCAGGAATCCAAAGATTTCGAAAATGTATATTTTTGTTCGGTCGATCAGTGGATCGTTGGATTGAAGGATCGATGGATCGATCGATCACCCTTGTGAATTTTTTCCTGTTTGATTGTATATTTGTAATAAATTTTAAATAAATCAAATCACCAGTGTCTATAAAAACAATTCCAAAATTACCAAAATTTTGAAAGTTACAAAATTATAGAATCTTAAATAATTTGAAAAATTGTATAATTTCCAAAAATTCAGAAATTTGCATAAATTCCAATTATTTGAAAAAATGATAAATTCTCCAAAAATTCGAAAATTTGTAGAATTTCCAAGGAATTGAAAATTTATGGAATTTCCGGAAACTTGAAAAATTGTGAAATCTCCAAAAAATTGGAAAATTCCAAAATTTCCAAGGAATTGAATATTTATGGAATTTCCAGATGCTTGAAAAATTGTAAATTCTTCAAAAATTTGGGAAATCCCAAAATTTCCAAAATTTCCAATTCTATATTATTAAATATATGCTATTATTATAATAATAATTATAATAATTACTATTATTATAATAATAATAATTATTATTATTATTACCATTATATTAGCAATATTATTTATTAAAATAATAATAATAAAATAGAAATTAAGGTACAAAATAAATTCTGAGGCGAAAAATTAGAGAAAAAAAAGATAGATATTTTTTTTTAAAATTACATTTTTCATCTTTTAATCATTAATATTTTTATTAAAAATCTTTATGTACAGGTATCGAGTACGTGATATGATAGAAAGTAGTAACACACACTTTAGAATGTTCATTAACTGGTGAAACATTAAGGCACAATTTTTTTGGTTTTTTTTCCATAAAATATACACTTTACTTTGAAAATCCTAATTCTACAGTAACTTCCTCGAAACTCCAAGATTTTCTTACACGGATTTCTCATACTTCTGTAAGATCACAATAATTCAAGGTAAGAACAAAAAAAAAGTTTTTTTTTTTCAAGGCCACATGGAATCAAAATTGGACCCCGAACCATCGGACGCCATTTTCTCTGCCTCAGAAGTCATGAAATGGCCGCTCCACCTGAGTTGTAGATGGCGCGCCTTTACAAGTATCTTAATTTCTGTGATTTTGGAAATTATTCTTGAAAATTTGTTGATCCAGAAAAATATCCCAGTTCTGGACCAGTTTTGGACCAATCCTGGGCCAGAAAATTCTATTAATTACCCCGAAATTTTTGAAATTAAAAAATAGCTCTAGAGTCACAAAATGGACGCTCCACCTGAGTTGTAGATGGCGCGCATTACCGAGAATCCCGATTTCTCTGATTTATCTAACGATTCTTGAAAATTTCTCAAACTCATAAGATGTCCCAGTTCTGGACCAGTTCTGGACCAATTATGGGCCGGTTCGGGACCAATTCTGGACCAGTTCTGGGCCAGGAAATTTTATTAATTATCCTCAAATTTTTTGAAATTTAAAATAACTCTAGAGTTACAAAATGGACGCTCCACCTGAGTTGTAGATGGCGCGCATTACCGAGAATCCCGATTTCTCTGATTTTTCGAACGATTCTTGAAAATTTCTCAAACTAAACAGATGTCCCAGTTCTGGGCCAGTTCTGGACCAATTCTGAGCCAGTTTTGGACCAATTCTGGGCCAGAAAATTTTGGTAATTATCCCCAAAAACTTTGACATTCAAAAATAACTCTAGAGTCACAAAATGGACGCTCCACCTGAGTTGTAGATGGCGCGCATTACCAAAAATCCCAATATCTCTGATTTTTGGAACAATTCTTGAAAATTTCCCAAACCAAAAAGATGTCCCAGTTCTGGACCAGTTCTGGACCATTTCTGGATCAATTCCGGACCACATCTTCGAAATTTGGCAAGATTTTTGATACAGATCCGTCCAAAATAATGCCCCAGAAGGTAATACAACCTGGGCCAACCCTGGGCCACCCCTGGGTCAACTCTCGACCCACCAAATTCCCTTCAAACCTTGGGAATTCCAAAATGGCCGTCCCACTTGAGTTGTAGATGGCGCTGGTATCGGTAAATTCGAGTTTTTTGAGTTTTGGTTCTCGGCAATCGTTTGCTGGGCAATTATTGGTCAACCATTGGTCAAGACCTTTCTCCAGGACCCCAAAAGCCGAATTTTGGTTAGACCTGGTGTCTCAATTTCTGGAGAGCGTTTCAATCCAAACCCAAGTAGCTCCACCGGTACCGGACCGAGGCAGCCAGAACTGGCCCAGGCCCCGGGCCGAGACTCTGGCCGCTCGCTCTCTTGCCCTAATCAATTATAAAATCCATATCCGAACCCGAGGGTTCGAGTCAGTTCAGAAAAGGAGGCAGCTGCACGTAATTCTGTTGGTTGTTGGGCTCGGTCTTGATCATGATCTGCTCCTTGAGGCCCTGGCCCCGGCCCGGGGGTGAGTGCATGCCGTAGTCCGACTTGCTGTCGTGCTGCTGTGAGTAATCGGCCTGGTCGTGCTGGTACTTCTCGTTGGGGCTCAACCCGCTGACGTAGTCCAGGGTCTGCTTGTTCTGCTGGTGCTCGTCCTCGGACATGGACCCGGTCAAGTGCTGCGTCGGGGGCGAGTGCGCCGAGACGATGGTCTGGTAGTCCCGGGCCAGGCCCCCCGCCGACGAGGGCGGCGGCGGGCTGTTGTTGGCGTTCATGTAGTCCTGGTGCACCCGGATGCTGTTGGAGGAGGGCGACGCGAAGAGGGTGGCGTCGTGCTGGGGCAGCATCGTCGCGTACGAGTACGCCGAGCCGTTGTTGCTGGGCCCGCCGAAGGTCGTCGAGTACGGGGAGTTCGAGGGACTCAGCAGATTCAGGTGCGGCGCCAAGTCGTACGCGGGAGAGTACGTCCAAGCGTCAGGGGGCGCGCTCGACGTCGTCGACGACCCGAACGGGTTCAAGGGATTGTTGAGAGACGGGAACGAGCCTGCAACGAAATTTCGCGATTATTCAAAATGACGGAACCCGATATTTCCGAAAAATCGAAATTGGAGCATTTGGGAAGGTGGCAGCACCTGTAAGGCCGGGACTCGCGGATCCCGCCGCCATGTAACCGGCCGTTTTGCGCGGGGGCTCCCTTTTCCTCCACTTGGCCCGGCGATTTTGGAACCAAACTTGAACCCTGGACTCGGAAAGCGCTAATTTCACGGCCAACTCCTCGCGAGCGAAAACGTCCGGGTAGGGGGCCCTCTCGAAGGCCCTTTCCAGCTCCTCCAGTTGGTAGGCCGTAAAAGTGGTTCTGGAAATTCAACATTTTTACTCAAAATCAGAAAACGGAAATCAAAATTCCGGTCGAAGTTAAAAATTCTCGAAGGGGCCATGAATTGTTTTTTTCTTCCGAGCATTCCCTTGCAATTAGGGAGCAACAGATGCCGCCAAATTATTTTATCGACTGTTACCGGGCCAGATTAGGGCCAACGAAGCGTGACAGACGATAATTACTCAAAGTGCATTCTCGCGTCGCCATGCGGCCTCATAAGGGGCCCACATATAGCCAGATCCCCCTCAATTTTTATCTACCCTCGAGATTCCTTATGGTCAATTAAAAAAACATAAATAATGTCCTGGCATCGTTGACGTTTAATTGTAACGGCGGTCGCCAATAAGTCGTTACATTTGCAGTTTTTTCAATGTTGGCCCAGTATTAGCCCAATATTGAAGAATATTGTCGAATATATTGATTTTTATTATTATTGGCCCAAAATCGAGTGAAGTCAATATTGGCCCAATATTGGCCCAGCATTGGTCCAATTATTGACTTTCCTTCGGGAGGAGTTTAAAATGGGCCAGTATTGGACCAAAATTTATTGACCTCCATTCGATTGGTAAATTAATTTATTAAACAATGAATTAATTACCTGATTAATTAATTAATTAATTAATTGACGAAATAATAAAAAGTTGTTGCATACCTGGTTTTCTTCTTCTTGATGCCATTATTGTCCGTCTTCTTCTTGGAATCTTTCTTCGAAGGTTGAGCTTCGTTGTTCACTGAAAAGCAAATTCGCGAATTTTAATTTATTTTCCAGTCTGGTCAATACTGAGCCCAGGATTGCCCAACCTGTCCCATTTTTTTTTCAGTGCAGTTGTATGCTCGTATCCCTATAGCTGACCTAGGATTTATCAACGCGGCCTCATACTGGACCCAGACTTTATCAATCTGCCCCAATACTGGACCTAGATTTTTTTTTTTTAACGGCCCAAGATTGTCCCAGTACTTGACCACAATTTTTCTAAATTGCTCCAGTACTAGACCACCTAAGCTGGAAATCCCGATTCTTTGCAAACCACCAAACCAGACCGAACCAAAACCTGACCCAAACTTTCACTTAACCAGACCGACCTAGTACCTGACCCAAACTTCAACCGATCCAGGTCGACCCAGTATCGGACCTAAACTGTAACTGAACCAGACCGACCCAGTATCTGACCCAAACTTTAACTGAACCAGACCGATCCAGTACCTGACCCAACTTCCACTGAACCAAACCGACCCAGTACCGCACCCACACTTTAACTGAACCAGTCCGACCCAATACCGAACCCACACTTTAACTGAATCAGACTGACCCAGTACCTGACCCAACTTCCACCAAACTTGCGCGACCCATTGCCTAACCCAAACTTCCACCGAAGCAGCGTGACCCAGTAGCTGACCCAACATCGGATCCAACTTCCACTGAACCGGACCGACCCAGTACCTGACCCCAACTTTCAACGAATCAGATCGACCCAATACCTGACCCAAACTTTAACTGAACCAAACCGACCCAGTACCTGACCCAAACTTCCACCGAAGCAGATGGACCCAGTACCTGACCCAAACTTCCACTGTGTCACCCACGTCACTTTCCCTTCAGGTGGTCAGAAACTGGAACTCACCAGGCGCTAGCGAGTTCATGGTGTCGTCGGGTTTCCTCTTGAGCGAGTTCCCGATCTGGAGACCCTGCTGGAGCCCAGTGGAGCTCGCGGTGGTGACGCTGCTGGAGCTGGAGGTCGTCACGTCCTGCTGCTGCGGGATGGACCCGTACATGCCGGCCAACTCGAGGTCCTTCAGCTCCTTCTGTTGCTGCTGCTGTTGCTGTTGTTGTTGTTGCTGTTGCTGCTGCTGTTGCTGCTGTTGCTGCTGCTGGATGTGATGGTGGGTCGACTGGTGATGAGGCGGAGGCGGTGGGCTGTTGGAGGAGTCCAACTTGTGCAGGTGCCCACTGCCGGGCGGCATCAGGTCACCCCCGTGGTGACTGCCGTGCAGGCCCAGCATCACCTGGATGCTGTGCACCCCGGTGCCGGCGGCCCGGGCCCCGAAGTCCGAGAAGATCGGGTCGTCGAATGGCCCGCCGTCCATTGGCCCGAGGGAACTTTCGGAAAAAAGGCCGCGCGACGAAAGCAAAAAGGCTCTTCGCTCCTCTATCGCGTCGTCAATTGCGTCAACAAAAGGAGGCAGGAGGACCGATGCACTCTCGCTCTTAATGCAATCTCAACCCGACCAATTGCGATCAATTGTTGGCGGTTATGATTAATTTTGATTGGTTTTAAGGAGATTTAACGAAGCTGAACTGGTTGCATTGGGTTTTCGGATGAGACTGGACCGGACCCGAGCGGGCGTTAGCGCGAGCAGCCTCTCTCCTCTCGTCACTGCGATGATCCGAGCGGCTCTGCTAATCATTCCTTACACTCACACACATATTTATATTTTCACGCATAAAGGAAGAGGGGTTTCGCCGGGCCACCCCCACACACAACGGCCCTCCGGCCAATCGGTCGTGGGCTCCTTCGGTGTCACGACACACCACGGGTCGCGGAGATGCGGGCTGGCTCCCGCCCGCTCGCTCGGCTCGGCTGGGCACCTCCGCGTTGCAGCCTAGGGTCCCTCGACCGTTTCGACGAATGGCTCGACTTGGCCGAGCGAGCGACGAACGGTTAAGGGGGTGTCCGTGCGTGCCTGCGTTTCCGAGCGATACGGGTCCGGGATCCGTAATCCGATTGATCTCGAGGCATCCTTCGTCCGTTTGGAGAATCATTGCGTTCCAGGGGGATGTAATTGAATGCTCCATCGGATGGTGGTCGTCGTTTTTTTCCTTTTCTCTATTTTTGTCGTTTTTATCCTACTTTTTTATCGCTCGTTTTTTCTCCTTCGTTTTATTATTTTTTTTTCTTTTTTTCTCCTTTACAAGGAATTGTTGATTAATTAAGCAATTACAAGTCCATGAGAAAATCGTCGAATTTCTAGAAAAATGGTACTATTTTTATTTATTGTTATTTCAATTTTACGATGACCTGAATAAACGTCACTGACAAAAAAAAAGAAAATTTTCGGTTTAAAAATTACATTTCAGAACATTACCATTATTATTATTATTATTATTTTATTTCGGAAATAAATTAGATACACCATAAAACCTTAACAAAATTATAATTATAATATTAGAAGATTCTTCCTAGTTTACTTGCAATAAAAAATGTCGAATCCGCATCTGGTGTTAAATCAGCACCTATTTAACATCTGCGCATTTAAACCCCAAATCTTTCATAAAATTTTCGACTCTGGATCTGGTGTTAAACCAACACAGTGTGGGTTAATCCAACTTAACACTGCTCGGTGTTAAATTAATTAACCAACAAATACTCGGCACCAGGTGTTAAATCTATTTGACACCAACACACTTGATTCTACCACGTCTTAACACTGCTCGGTGTTAAATTGATTGACAGACAGACTCTCCGAACCAGGTGTTAAACCTATTTAACACTTCCACTTAACACCGAGATCCTCGATAACAACATGAACCCTGGTGTTGTGGTATTAAATCAGCAGAATGTAGGGTTAAACCTACTTAACACCGACGCACAATTTTAACACCCGTAAAACCCACCTTCCGTAACAAAAAAATATTCAATTCTGGACCTGGTGTTAAACCAACACGGTGTAGGGGTTAAACCTTCTCAACACTCGGTGTTAAATACATGGGGTCCGGGGTACCCCAGTCGGGTCGTTGCTGACGTCACGCGAAACGGGAACTGTGCACAATATCCCATTCTCCTGGAACTTCTGGAAGCACCTGATGGCCCTGGAGGCACTTTCGCCGAAACACCCGCGCTCGGAGCATCCGAGGACACGCACCTCGCGCTCGAGTCGACCCTCGCGGGGTTCACGACGCCGGGGATACCCGTCTTATTCGGCCGGTCGCCGTCCCGGCGTGCAAGCGGCGATCGGGTGCCCCGAAAACCGGCCCCAATCGCGCGCGGCTAATTAATTTTCGCTGGAAGGTGGAAAAAAAACGTGAGGAGATCCATGTCGGCTGAACGGCAGCATGGCACTGAAGAGTCATTTAAGCGCAGGCTCAATGAAAACCAGAGTAATCACCAGGAATTGCCTCGAATTGGTCCAATCAAACTACCCCCATTCCGTATATATACGCGTGTATTAACTGCTAATTTCATCGACTTTAATTAACACGATTTACGTTGATTTCTCTCTGCGCTATATTCCGCCTTATTCCAACCCCTCGTTCTTATTATCCATTCGACTGTCCGCCGTCTACCAGCATGGCCAGAAATACATACATGCACGAGGACACAAACGCGGGCACGTTGACTTCCGAGAAAACGTCGCCTTGGACCTCTCCCAAACCCGTGTAGGAAAGAGCGACGGGACCATTAATGAGCTACCAATGGGCCACCATTAATGGCAACCACGATTGGGCCGGTACTGAAAAGTTCTTGGATGGTAACTTGAGCCCTTCAACGGGGCCAAGGACAACCTTTAATAGCAGCTGACACCCGACGAAGTCAGAGAAGGACACTGGTTCGGCCAAAACAGGGGGTCAGGTAAGGGGCCAATATACCGGTCATCAATTGGTAACCACGTTCCTAATCAGAATTTAGGTTCTTCTTCAGCAGGTTTATTGAAACTCTGGTCAGGTATTGGGGTGGATCGAGAAAACATTTGGGACAGACATTAGATGGGTTAAGGAATTTGGAACCAGTGTTGAGGCAGATTAATAAAGAACCTAGGTCCAGTATCGGAGCAGATTAAGCAACCCTGGTACCAGGTCAATAAACCCTTGGATCGTTGGTTCCAGTAATGGGGTGCCTTAGTAATACCTGGTACCAGACTTGGGCCAAGGTTAAGCGAATTCTGGCGCCAGTATCTGTCTGTATTAACAAAAACACCTGGGACCAATACAGGGTCAGACTAGCAAACCCTAAGTCCAGTACTGGGGTACTCTGGTAAAACCTGGGACCAGTGTTGAAGAAAATTCATAATATCTAGGCCCAGTACCTGGGCAGGTTAATGAAGAACCTGGGGCCAGAAGTGGGACAAGCTTGCCAAGACCTGGCACCGGACCAGGCCCGGATCCAATGTTGGCGCTGGACGGGCCAATTTGGAGTCAGTTCTGGAAGGAGCCAAAGAACACCTTGACCCAGTACCTGAAGAATTTGGCACCAGAGCGTGTCCGGAGCCTGGGTCTAGTACCGGACCAAGCTGGGCCAACCCCAAATCGCCATAGGAAGTGCTAGGCTCGCCCGCGAGAGACGGGAGAGGAGAGCAAAGAAAAAGGAAGGGCCTGGGCTGGGACGCAAGCGTTTTCGCCGATGCCACGAAGCGCAAACAATGCACGGAGATGCTGGAAGAGACGGTGGCGGTAAACTTTAACTGGGCTAAATGGGTTTAACTCGATGTGATTTTGCCGGCGAACCACTAAATTGAACGAATACGAACTAAACTGAACTCAACTAAGCTAATCATATCACATTACTAGCGTTATTAGCCGAGAGACGATATAAGTGAAGGTCCGGTGCTGGAAGAGCTGCAGTACCGGGTTGTCTCCTGCACCGATCCTCTACTCTCATTTTCGCTTTTTCCGGTTTTCTCGGCGGGACTTCGGCACCGTGGGCCCCGGGATCCTCGTCTGGTGCGTTTGCAGACCAAGTTCGCAGAAACCAAGTGTGCAAACACACACACGTAACCGCCAACTGTTGGCATCCGATATGACCCGAACTTGACCGAAGTGTGAGCCGGGTCAATTCGTCCCGAGCTGTTCGAAATTGTGTGGTGACGTCATACGACACTTGTTTGCGCGGCAGTGTCAGAAATTGGATCCCTGGGTCACTGCAATTGGAACCTAGTGACTTTTGTCGGCACCGACGCAGTTTTGGGGTGGGACCAAATATGGCGAACGCGGATTCCCCGAATCGCGAATATTTGGGGTTGTCGGTTCAGACGTGGTTATATTAATATACATATATTAAATATATTAATATATTTTCAAATATATTATCAAAGACAATAACATATAATTTTCAGTTTTATCAGTCGATGTCATTGTTGTTTTGTAAAAATTGAAAAAAAAAATTAAATAATTATGCTGAAATTAATTAATACATTCATTGAAACGTACGAGTTACTTTTCAGTAAATACACATTCAACTTCTTGTCCCCGCGCGTGCGCCATCGAGATAAGGTGCCACTAAGTTGTTGCCGGACCAGAGCAGTAATGGCGGACAGAGAATCTTAATTGTCTCTCGATAGTCCACTTTCATACCTTTTTTTTTCTTTTTCATATATTATTGACTAATTGTTATAAATTATAATGGGAAATGTCAGACGATAATTGATTTATTCTCACAGATTTTTTAAATGAAAAACTATCCTTCAGATTTTTATACTCACGAATTTTTCAAAATCTATTAAAACTA
Organism: Gasteruption jaculator; assembly: GCA_949825005.1. Taxonomy (NCBI): domain Eukaryota; kingdom Metazoa; phylum Arthropoda; class Insecta; order Hymenoptera; family Gasteruptiidae; genus Gasteruption; species Gasteruption jaculator. The sequence goes on along the minus strand of OX463766.1, from coordinate 1,381,368 downwards.
GGGAGGATTAATTCCATTTTTGATATCATTAAAATTACATACATGACAAATATATTATAAAAAAAGCTATTTTAGATTTTTTTCGAGAAGATTTCTCGATTATTGTTTTATTAATATTATTATTTATATTATTTTATCAATTTCTCGATCCTTATATTTGATATTAAACACTATTTCATCATCGAATTATAGTTAACCCCATAATTTATTAATAATTTTTATTGATCAATTAGCAATAAATAAATAAAATAAACTGTCTCAAATCCATTTATTTATTAAAAAACTAGATATAATTAATCATTTACAAGAAAAAAATCAAATTTGTAGTATCAATGACAATTTTATATCCTTGAAATACGTTGTTTATTATTTAATCAACTGACATAATAATTTATTAATTTACTAATTTCATAATTTATTAATTTATAAATTGTTTTTATTGGTATAATTTTCCTCTTTGCTGATATAAATCCTTTTATACATGTGTAATGTATCAAATTTTCATTAATATTTAAATTTATTAATTTTTTATTATTCAATCAACTTATGCCCATATTAATTTATTATTCTCTTCTTTTTCCGTATCAAGGAAGACAGGCCTTTCGACCTGTTCCAGCTCAAAATTTTGAATTTAGTTCCATCGTTTTCTTCGTCTACCGACACTTCTTCGTCCTTTGGGTCCATAATTGAGCCGTTCAGTGCACAAATATTGCAGATTAACTCCATAAAAAATGAAGTTGACAAAAGTGATAAAACAGCATACGTTGCTTTTTACAATCCTTTCTGAATAACAAATTTAAAAAATGAAAAAAAAAATGGAGGTTATCGATTTGTGCATTGAACGGCAAAATTGTGGACCATTTTAGGTACTCTCGCATTCTCCTTGGACGATATTTCCATTTTTGTTTGTACAAACGCCGGCAGTGATGGTTTCCATGAAATAAATACGTTTTCCTTCCGGTACAGACAGCGACAGTGATGGTTTCCATGAAATAAACACGTTTTCCTTCCGGTACAGACACCGGCAGTGATGGTTTCCATGAAATAAACACGTTTTCCTTCCGGTACAGACACCGGCAGTGGTGGTTTCCATGAAATAAATACGTCTTTTTTTTCAGGTACCCGAAGGAAGGGTCATTTGATTTACATAGCTTGCAAAATAGGCAGAGCAATGTCAGGTAGGCCCGCCTATTTTCGTTCTCCTTCGCTCTCCACATCGTGTTGACCAGAAGGAATAGGTGATACAGGGTATTTTCCTCGTATTTTATCATTTATCGCAAAAATGTTCCCAAGTTTCATTTCGGAGCCTATCTTCTTATCTTGTGCAACCCCCCCCCCCCCTTCCCCTTTACTTGATTTTTATATCAATTTAATAATCGACTTACCCGTTTTTTCCATTATGTCAATACGAAGTAATTACGAAATGGAAAGAATTTTTTCTGTTTACGTGATTAGAGCCGGTATTGAACTTTTGTCGGGCCCCGAACAATTCAGATGTTTGAGTATGATGTATAATTATTCATATTATTATTATGTAATCTGATCTTTACTAATTCATAATTCGGTAAAAATAAATTAAATTGTAAGATATTTATTGGTTATCGTTTGGGTTCGGGGCCCGTTACAAGTTCAATACCGGTTCTAATCACGTAAACAGAAAAAATTCTTTCCATTTTGTAATTACTTCGTATTGACATAATGGAAAAAACGAGCTTGTCTAATGTTATCGGATTTCACAACTTTTCTAGAGATATCCCTTTTCATACATGAACTTGTCTCGACTTTTTTGCACCAGAGGTGTTTTTTAGGGGGATTCCGAATTGTCAATTTCCCGAAACTCCCTCGGACAAATAGATAATTATACTTACTCGCATACTTACACGACCGCTGCTACCACGGCACCGCGATGGAACGAACGTTTGAGGTCGAGGTCATGCAGAAGATTTTTCGTCGGTTTCGCTCGTTGTTAGCGGAGGCTCTATTATGGCCGCCGTATTTGCATTTCTTACCCAGAACCCCGAGTCCGTCCGTTCGTCCGAGCGTCCGTCCGTCCGTGCGTTTGTCCGTTGGTTGAGATTCCAGGCGCATGAGCGTCGAGAGGGAGACCAAAGGAGGGGCCTCGTCCGCTTCGGCTCCTCCCACTGTTGTCGTAGTCGTGGAACGTTGATGGAACTTCGCAGGTCTCCCCCCTCCCCCTTCCCCCTCGGTAGCCGCGCAATCCTCGGTGGAATTAACCGACTCTCTCGAGTTTTCTCGTCGACGTCTTCGTATCGAAGAAGACAAAAGTCGATATCGATATCGATATCGATATCGGCCTTCGAGAGTCGGCCATTAGGAATAGGTAAGTATATTCGTTGGAAATATTTGTATCGATTGAAAATACATACAGGGTGTCTGACATAAGGTGTCCCACCCGAAAACCTCAGATTGGTGGTGAAAAATGGAGACGAAAAGTCATGTGCCATTTTTGCCAATTCGGATTAAATACCGAGTTATTAATTAAAACGTTCCGGCCAATCAGAACGACGAAACGGCTTTGGGAGGCGTAGAAAATAATTTAGTATCATTAGACTCAGCCCTACACTTGAAGTTTAGAAAAACTAAGATAAGGGTAACATCAACATATTGCTTCTACTGTTACTACTACCACAGTACCTACACTATGGTGTGTTGTCCTTCGGCAACAGAGTAGTAGTAGTGGTAATTCTTAAGAAATCATATGGTAACACCAAAACATTGAAAATCTTACGTCTGTTATTGCTTCTACTACCACTACCACAATACTACACTATGGTGTGTTCTTCTTCGGCAACAGAGTAGTAGTAGTAGTGGTAATACTTAAGAAATCATATGGTAACACCAAACATTTAAAATCTTAAGTTTAGTATTTCTTCTATTACTACCACTACCTCACTACTATGATTGTATGTTTTCGTTGGACAATAAAGTTGTAGTAGTAATAATACATAAGAAACAAAATGGCGAAATTGAAAACCATCAAATTCGTACTTGTACCTAATTCCAGAACGACGCGGTACACTTTATATCCGAAACTTGTACATAATTTCTCAATAGCTTCGGTAGCGCAGTGGTAAAGCGCTTGGGCTTTGAATAGCTGCAGACTTTTTGACGAGGGTTCGAGCCCCGGTTGATGTTATATTTAAAAAATTTTTTTTTCTTCATAAATTCAACTACTACTACAACTACTACATGATTACTATTTTTTTTATTTATTTTTTTTTATCATATTTTAACAGGAAATGCATATTCATATTACTATTGTTCATGAATTTTTTCAGATTTTTTGGTTTGGTGCGCCATAGTTAAAAAAATAAAAACAAAAAGTTTAATTTAAAAACTTTTCTCCATGAAATAAGTGATTTATGCTATTTTCGACTTATCAACATTTATTAAAATTGCATAGGAAATAAACGAAGTTAGCCAGAACCATGCGGCACACTTTATATCCTAAACTTGTACATCAGTTTTCAACGGCGTCGGTGGCGCAGTCGGTAAGCATTCGAGCGTTGAATCGCTGCAAGCTTTTAGGCGTGGGTTCGAATCCTCGATTCATCATTATTTTTTTTTCCATAAATTGTACATTCCTCTAAATTATCAGTTATGCAAATATATTTAATCAATATTTATTTGCAAACGCTTAACTATATTTCAGCTAGTCCTAAAGTATTTTTATAAAAATTGGTTTCTTGAACAATTGTACTTGGGTTGTAATAGCAACTATTTATTCTTTTCTTGTGGCCTTTTCCTTAAGATACGAATTCTACATGCTGTATCCACCCAAGGAAGATTGCTTTCTAGCCATTTATTACCACCGAATGATTGTATTGTCCAAAATACATGTAACATCAATGTCTGTTAATGTGTTCAATGTCTCAAGCATTTGCAAATAAATATTGATTAAATATATTTGTATAACTGACAATTGAGAGAAATATACAATTTATGAAAAAAAAAAAAAAATAATGATGAATGAGGGTTCGAACCCACGCCAAAAAGCTTGCAGGGATTCAACGCCGGAATGCTTACCGACTGCGCCACCGACGCCGTTAAAAAGTGATGTACAAGTTTAAGATATAAAGTGTGCCGCATGTTTCTGGCTAAATTCGTTTATTTCCTATCCAATTTCATTAAATATTGATGAGTCATGGTGAAAAGTTTTTAAATTAAACTTTTCTTGTGAATATTTAATTTTAATACGTGAAATTCGACATCAATATTGGTTTTTATTTTTTCTAACTATGGCGCACCAAACCAAAAAATTTGAAAAAACTCATAAACAATAGTAATATAAATATGCATTTCCTGTTAAAATATGATAAAAAATAATAAATAAAAAAAATAGTAATAATGTAGTAGTAGTAGTAGTAGTAGTAGAATTTATGAAAAAAAAAAATAGAACATTAACGGGGGCTCGAACCTTCGTCAAAAAGTTCGCAGCTATTCAAAGCCCAAGCGTTTTACCATTGCGCTACCGAAACTATTGAGAATTAGTGTGCAAGTTTCGGATATAAAGTATACCGTGTGGTTCTGGAATTAGGTACAAGTAAGAATTTGATGGTTTTCAATTTCGCCATTTTGTTTCTTATGTATTATTACTTCTACAACTTTATTGTCCAACGAAAACATACAATCATAGTAGTGAGGTAGTGGTAGTAATAGAAGAAATACCAGACGTAAGATTTTGAATGTTTGGTGTTACCATATGATTTCTTAAGTATTACCACTACTACTACTCGGTTGCCGAAGGACAACACACCATAGTGTAGGTATTGTGGTAGTGGTAACAGTAGAAGCAATGTGTTGATGTTACCCTTATCTTAGTTTTTGTAAACTTCAAGTGTAGGGCTGAGTCTAATGGTACTAAATTATTTTTTACGCCTACTAAAGCCGTTTCGTCGTTCTGATTGGCCGGAACGTTTTAATTAATAACTCGTTAATTAATCCGAATTTCCAAAAATGGTACACGACTTTTCGTCTCCATTTTGCACCACCAACCTGAGGTTTTCGGGTGGGACACCTTATGTCAGACACCCTGTATATTGGAAATTAAATACGTCGGTTGGAAATTTTGTCGAAACCGATTTTTCCGCAATTCGCGTATATGTTGGTAATTATATGAGTGTGTTATGTAATTTCAGGGCTGCTTTGAGCACGAGATTCTTCGGTTCCAGGACACCAAGTAACGTTCAGGACTTTGTTATGATTCCAATTTCTTGGAGAAATTTTGAATTTTATAATAAAAATATTGAAAAAGATTGAAATGGATCGGGGGAATTTTAATTAACATTTTTTTGAAATAAGCTTATGATTATTATATATTTATTATTATTATTATTTATTTATTTTCTATCATTTTTATTTTATATAAATTAATAATTATTATTTCCAAAATAATTTGTAGGATTTAATTAATTAATTATTTATAAAAAATGTGAATAGCTCGAGGGACAGAGTATAACATCGAAGATAGCTAACAATTTATACAGGGTGCGTCAAAAATGGCGAAGCGACCAAATAACTCGCGAAATACGCATTTTAGGGAAAAAAAGGTTCAGACAAAAGTTGTTGGGTTCAGCCTGAAACCGATAGTTTTGCCATTGGTGGAGGTTTTGAAGGTCAAATGGAGGTCAAATTCCCTTTTTTTTAACCCCAACCCCCATTTTTCAATACGCAATTTCGTTCCACGGTATAAAAACGGGTATCCGAGTCACTACAAATAAGACAAACTCCAAAAATTGATTTTCAGCGAAAGCCATGGACTCGTTTCGATTAGGCCGAACATCTCCTGAAAGTTAGGTTATGTGGCGCAGCCTGTAGGCGCGCAACCCTCCATCCACCGCCAACCGCGAGTCTCCCTGTACATTCTAGCGCATTCCCGTGAACCCATCGCGCGTTTTCTCGGCGTACGTGTGCGAGGGCGCGCGTGTGTGCGTGTGTGCGTGCGTACGTGCGTTTGAGCGTAGGGTACAGCGGGCAGAATCACCAATTGAGCTTAGTTAACGTCAATTGAGCTAAATTGTCTCAATTGGAGATAATTGCAAGGAGGCGACGGGGAACCGTTTCGTTTAAGCCAACGGGGCTCGCTCGGCCCTCTTCGTTTCGCGCGGGGCCCTCGGCGTGGTCGCGTCTCTCTCGCGCTCTTCTGCCCTTCTCTCCTCCGCCCTCCGCGCTCCTCTCTCTCTCTTCTCTCGACGTATTTGTTCTCAGGGTTTTCTCGTGACATAGCGGGAGAGAAGAGGAGCAGCGCATAAATACGACGACACGCATTTGTCATGTTATACCACGCGGACTTAAAAGCTTTGACTTCCGCTCTCCGCTACTTTTTTTTCTTCTCGTTTTATTTTTTGTTCGTTAACTTTATTTTATTACTTTTTTTTTCTTCGCAATTTTTTCTTCGTTACTTTTTATTTTTATTTTACTCTTCTCCTCCCAATTTCGTTTTGGTTTATTTTATATTTTCTCCTTTTTATGCTTTTTTTTCAAAAATTGTAGATTTTTTAATTTATCTTCTTTTTTTCTCAAAAATTGTAGATAATTTCCCTCTATTTTTTTTTAATTTTTCTTCTATTTTCTCTCAAAAATTGTAAATAATTTCCTTCCATTTAAAAAATTTTTTTTCTTTTTTTCTCAAAAATTGTAGATAAATTCCTATCATTTTTTTAACTCTTCATCTTTTTTCTCAAAAATTGTAAATAATTTCCTTTCATTTTTCTAATTCGTCTTTTTGCTTTTAGAAAATTGATTTTCTACAAATTAAAAAAAAATGGAGAAATCCCCAAAAAATGGAATTTCCAATTTTCCAAATATTTTTCCCGAATTTCCAAAAGTAGAAATTTCGAGTTTCGAAAATGAAAATTCCCAGAAATGATAATTCTTCACCCGGAAATTTCCAATTTGGCCCCAAAAAACTTGGACTCTCCCGAAAAAAAATCCTTTTTTTTTAAATTTCGACACAAAAAATTTTTGGAATTTCATTCAAAGTTCGAACCAAAGTGAAAACTCGAATTTGGTCCGGAAAAATAAATTACCGGGTTCGAAGTAGAAATTTCGAATTTTTTAACAGACTCAAATTGAAATTTCGGGAATTTTCCGAATTTTCGAAATTTTCAAAGTCCCGGACAAATTTTTCAAAAGGTTTGAAATTCTTTGGGGTCAAAGTAGAGGTTTCGAGCTTTCGAATGAGCTTTGATTGAGATTTTTAGGATTCTTCGTTTTTGAGATACGAATTTTTGAAATTGGGGTACCAAAAATTCTTATTCAACAATAAATGAATGATAAAAAAATGATTAAGTTTCTTTTTTGTTAATTATTGAGTGATATATTGCTTTTTATTGAATTTAAAAAAATTACTAGTGTTCATTTTGTGATTAACAGTATTATTTTAATTTATTAATTATTTTGATTTTTTTATTTATTAATAACTAGAGGGAGTACCTATACATATATGTATATTTTATATTAATTGTATCAGCAACATTTTATAAAAAATTCGAATTAAAATTTTTTAATAATAATTTCATTAAGAATTTTATGTGACAATATTATTATTATTATGATTATGACTATGATTATTATTACTATTATTATTATTATTATTATTATTATTATTATTATTATTATTATTATTATTATTACCAGCATCTCCACGTTTCTGTGAAATGGGGAAAAGGTATTTATGGTATCAATGATATTTTTCTGAGCTCTCACGCCATCAAATTGCTTTGAGAAAGAAATATAAGCGCGTTAGGGGTCGGCTATAGGGGCAGTCAAGGGACGGGAGAAGCAAGAGAAAATGATTTTTACAATATATGTATGTATAGATCCACAACAATAATCCACTTCCATGAGGGCAAGTGGTGCCTTTTTTTAGCCTACATACAATGCATTACAATGGGTGCATTCGGGTCCCTTTGCCCTCCACCTACGCCAGAGAGGGAAAATTTTGGTACCTTCACCGACGGCACCGAAAATAAGGCGTTCAAAAAGTAACTTTTTTTTTGGAAAATATGAATCAATTCATATACGTTATGAATTTTAGAAGAATTACAGGTGTCTAACGTAATTAGTTCTGGTTTAATTTGTGCTAAAATAATTATTAAATTTAATATCAATTGAAAGGATAATTAATTATTTTGGTGTTATGTGTTAGGTATATTTTACATTTTTATTGTTGGTTATTTTGAAAAAGCAGAAATTATAAAGGCCCTGAATTTTCTGGGGAATTTAATTATTATTGTTTAAAAAAATAATATTTATTATTGTTAATTTTATATTAGTTTTTAATTTAATTTAATGCATATGTGTGATATTTGGGGTTTTTACGCCTTAGATTGTAATTCGCACACACACACACACACACAGGAATGCGCACACATATGCGACACATATGTGTGTAAGTACTCGAGGAAGTTTTCTCTATTCAAGCCTGTATGGGTACAGTGTGCCATTACATGAATTGAAAACGACATGACACCCACATCTTCCTGCTAGCAATTAGGGACTCCAGTATCTAAAGACTTGCATTGTAGGTCTGTGTGAAATTCCTAATGGAGCTGTACTTATTCCCCCCCCCCCCCCTCCCTCCCTCCTATATTTCTTTTCTTTCCAAAGAAGAATTTTTAAAAATAGAAAAAAAATTATTTTATTATTGTTAAAAATTATTATTCCAACTTTATTTTTATTTTTCTTTATTTTCAGAAATTTTTTTTGAAAGGAAAAAAATAAATAATTTTTGGAAGTCTGAATTGTTACATTTTCAAATTTATTTGCTTTTTGTTTCCGAAATTCCTTTTTGGAAAGAACAAAAAAATAATTTTTGGAAATTCATAATTATTTTATTTATTTGTTATGTTCACATAAATTCTCCTTTGGAAACAAAAAAAAGAATTTTTAAAACGTTCACTTCTGGCGGGGGTGACTTTTATCACCCCTTTTGTACTACTGTTTTGCAAAAAAATTTATAAAACGTTGATGATGTTGTTTATAAAAATTTATAAAAAAGTTGTTGAAGAAAATCTTTTGTAATGTTGATGATGAAAACATTACAAAAGATTTTCATTACACTAGGTCACTTGTAAATCGATAATAAATTTTATACCCATTCAAATATTAAATTTTTGTGACTCATGTGTATTGTGATGTATATGTGATTTACTCAAATTTTTTGAGGTTTTTTAATTTTTTACCCAAAAACAATGCATTATGTAAGAAAAAGTCAGATGATAAAAAGTGCTCAGAATTGACCAAAAAGTGCACCTGAATTTTTTTCGAGACGATTCGATAAATTTCTGCAATTTATCATAAATTGTCAATTGGCAAAAATGAAAAAGTTGCTCAAAACTCGTTGGAAAAATTTAGACGTATTCTTTGGCTGATTCTAAGCACTTTTTGTTCTTATTGATTTTTTCGTCGAATGCATTATTTCCGAGGAAAAAATTCATGAATGTTCGGCAAAAATTTTGCGCTTCAGGCGCCATTTTCCAGCCACCATATTGAATTTCAAGATTCGAAAATCGACTGAATTTCAAGTACAACTAATTTATGCACCCATAGTTGAAAGAAAAAGTTCCGTCCTCAACGTTAATGCAATAAAAAATTGGATTGAAAAAAAAAAGAAGCATCGAAATTTTGCACTTTTTTTTATAAATATCGCCATATTAGATTTTTGGGTTGGAAATTCGGAATTCTGAGACCGGAAATGGAGAGTAGACAAAAAAATACGTTAGAAAAAGTTTGCTTTGAATATGTCCGCGGAATATGTGAGAGGTTTAGGGTTGAAAACAGAGTTACGAATTCTCTGTTTCGGGCGCTAATGGGTTAAGGGGTAGTTTACGGTATTTAGGGGCGGTTGCATAAAAAATCTTTTCGTAAAAAAGGATAAATCTTTCCTTAAAAAATAATTTTTAATCAGTTCCATTAAAAAGTATTAATAAAAATCGAGTTATATTGAATAATTCACTTCTGGGGGTGACTTTTCTCACCCCTTTTGTACTACTATATTGAAAAAAATTTATAAAATGACTGTTTTTTTATATAAATTACATTCTGTTTCCACGCGTAATAAATCTCGAGAAAAAAAATGATTTTGATCATTTACATGCAATGTATTATTTTAAGGGGTAGTTTGCGGTATTTGGGGGCGGTTGCGTAAAAAATCCCTTAGTAAAAAAGGATAAATCTTCTCTTAAAAAATCATTTTTAATCATTTCCATTAAAACATATTAATAAAAATCGAGTTATATTGAATAATTCACTTCTGGGGGTGACTTTTATCATCCCTTTTGTACTACTATTTTTCAAAAAATTTATAAAACGATTGTTTTTTTATATAAATTACATTCTGTTTCCACGTGTAATAAATCTCGAGAAAAAAATTTATTTTTTTCATCATTTACATGCCATGTATTACTTCAAGGGGTAATTTACGGTATTTGGGGGCGGTTGCGTAAAAAATCCCTTCGTAAAAAAGGATAAACCTTCCCTTAAAAAATAATTTTTAATCAGTTCCATTAAAAAGTATTAATAAAAATCGAGTTATATTGAATAATTCACTTCTGGGGGTGACTTTTATCATCCCTTTTGTACTACTATTTTTCAAAAAATTTATAAAACGATTTTTTTTTATATAAATTACATTCTGTTTTCACGTGTAATAAATCTCGAGAAAAAATAAATTTTTTTTCATCATTTACATGCGATGTATTACTTTAAGGGGTAGTTTGCGGTATTTGGGGGCGGTTGCGTAAAAAATCCCTTCGTAAAAAAGGATAAATCTTTCCTTAAAAAATAATTTTTAATCAGTTCCATTAAAAAATATTAATAAAAATCGAGTTATATTGAATAATTCACTTCTGGGGGTGACTTCAAGGGGTAGTTTACGGTATTTGGGGGCGGTTGCGTAAAAAATCCTGAAACACGACAACTGAAACATTCGATAGAGTAAACGGCAATGCTTTTCTTCATTTTTTTCAGTTCATACCCAGGTTTTTATAAAGAAAAAAAGCACAAAAAATCTAGTTTTCTTCGAATATAAAATAAGGGTTGCGACCCCTTGGGTCATAAACACGCCCAATATCTTCGACTTCTTGTGACAAATATTTTCCACTTTGATTCATTAAAAAATATTAAATAGAAACCGAGATATGATAAAAAAACGATTTTCGGATAAAACTTTAGGGGTTTTTCGAGTACTACAGCATATCCAAAAATTATTGAAATCGATGAGCTCGGGTTGGAGCACCTTCCTTGTAAGACTGAGTCCCGATAAACGCCTCCATTTTGATTGATCGCCCCGGTGGACAAGGAATTCGCCCGATACACGTCACGACCCACATATTTCGTGAGAAACCCGTGAGTTAAATGAGAGCCAGCCCCTTCATTGGTTTTCCCATAATGTTGGGATTAGAAGTAAAGGTAAAAGTGGTTCGATGACGTCATCCCGCATGAAAATAAATAACGAGGTCCTCGTAATACGCGATTCGTGTAAAAATAATCCCCGTCATTCCATAAATATAATAATCATAATAATTACAACAATTATTACAATTATAATAATTATAACGATTATAATAATACGATAGACGCGAATCTCGCGCCCTGGGTTCGACCGTTCCGCCATCGGTCATTAAATCGACTCCGTATAATGGCGCACTTACGAGCGGAGGACTCGTGTCCCGTATTTAGGCCCCATATGTTACAACAAAAACGTAGTTTGTTTCGCTGATTGTGAAACTATGACCTACGGCCATGCTGGTCGGTCGTCACAAGACGGCACTCGGTGGCACCGTGACACGCGACCCGCACGGTTGGGCCACGGTCCATGAAAAAAAACAAAAACTTCGTTGTATCCATGAAATTTCTCGATCAAAAGAATAAAAAAACAGAAGAAAGACCGCTAGGGGAGAAAAATTATTTTGGGGGGGGGGGGGGGGGGGTCTGAAAACCTCAGGGAACCCATTTCAGAGTTTTTCGGAGAAATTTCCAAAAAATATTTTTCCCAGGAAAAAATAATGATAATGGCAGCAATAATAATAATAATAATAATAATAATAATAATAATAATAATAGCAATAATAATAATAATAATAATAATAATAATAATAGCAATAATAATAATAATAATAATAATAATAAAAATACACCTAATTTGGAATCCCTAGTGGAGACAGAATTAGTAGTATCCAATCTCCACCGTTCGGTCGCAGGACTAATTTTTTAATTGGAAAAGAAGCTGATCTTCAGCCGGTAATAAATTTTTCCTTACACGTACGTTCTACGTCAAAACTATGCGTCGTATTACTCACGGAAGAATTCCCGCCTTACCGACTCGTCGTTCCCCGGAACCCGCCACGGCTACCGGCACGCTCCACGACCGGTGCTGCCATCTTGGGTTCGGATAGGCAACCGTTACGAACTTCGGAGGTCACGCTCGTCGGCGCAGGCGCGGGAAAATTCCTAACGGTTTTTCCCTCGGCGACCAATGAGAGCCCTGGATGCAAAAAAACGACGGTTATTAAAAAAGGGGGAAAAAAGGGGGATACGCGGTGCCTGCCTACTTCTTTTTTCTTTGTCGCTCGCGATCTTGAAATAAATCCGAGCTGGCGTTGGTCGTCGGTGTTCGTCGGTTGAGGTTTCTAGTATTTTTATAATTTCTACGTACATTGTAAACGAGTTTATATTTATTTAATATTGTTGTTATTATTATTATTATCAGAATGGACACTTGCTCGAGAAAGTCGCGTGATTTATAAAAACGAAACGATCCGAGGGAAAAAAAAGAGAAATCGAAAAGTACAGATAAAACGAATATTGACGAAAAATATACTAGGAATTAGCAAAGTTGCAAAAAATGCGTTATTTTAATGATGAATTTTTGATTTAATTAACAGTTAAATTAATAATATTTAATTGAAAAATATTTCAATTAATAATTTTTTGTTGAAAATGTATCAAAATAATTGCCTTAATCAATAATTGTTTGTTCAATGAATAATTCGAAAAATTCAATTAATGCAATATTGAAAAAATTGTAATTTTTTACGGTTTAATTTTGCATTATTAATCAATTCGTAATTTTAAAAGATTAAATTGATGCATTTAAAAAAAAATAAATAAATGAAAAAATTTAATCAAAGCATTTTTGAAAAAAATGATTAACTAATGCTACTTCAATTATGAATTTTTAAACAATTGAATAATTCCAGAAATTATAATTATAAATTTTATTTAAAATGAACAATGGACAATTTTTAATTGAAATAATTTGCAACCCTGGGAATTAGTATCGATAAAGTAATATTAATTAGTAAATTAATTACAAAATTTGAATAATGCAACTTAAATTTTGATAATGCATTAGAAATTTATACAGGGTGTGTCAAAGGTTACGTAAGGACCAAATACCTCGAGAAATATCCTTTTTGGGGAAAAAAGGTTCGAACAAAATTTGTTTCATGGGGTCAGAGTGACCCCATCCATGTTGAAACAATTGCCGCGTTGCCAATATCATTCCAAACGACTCACAAAAATTCAGGATATTACTTTGAACCTTTTGGAATGAGAATATCATGTCAAAAAATTTTTATCAAATTTTCAAAATGGCGAAAAAAAATCAGGAAGGAGGCGATGCAATGTAAAAAAGCTGCGCAACGATCTAAAATTGTTTAGGGTCATTTTGACCCCTAATGTCCCCTAGTCTTAAAGGTCAAATGGAGGTCAAATTTCCTTTTTGATTTAACGGATATCCGTATTTTTGAATGTGGGAGTTGGTTTCGTGGGTAAAAAGCAGAGACTTATCCCAAATATTATGTTTTTTTTTTGTAATTATAAAAAACATTTTTTCTTATAACTTCATTGAAAATTACATTTAATGTCAAATTTAAGAAAAAATATACTGACTTGAAAATATTGCGGAATAAAATAATTAAAAAAACAGGAAAAAATGCAATTCGAGCAAAAAATTGGGATTCGCTGAAAAAATTGAAAAAATTGATTTTTCGAAAGTGACGTCATATCAGTTAGTCACATACGTATATTTAAATTTGTTAAACATAAAATTGTTATAACACAACATTTTGAGAAATTTATATTGGAATTAAAATAATCCCAAATATTATTGATAAAATTGATAAATTATAAAAAATATAATAAAAAAAAATATATATAACATTTTTTTCTATAAAATAATTGTGCAAAAGGCTCGAGTGTACAAAAAATAGATACACGGCTTCTCAAAACACGTATTATTAAATACATTGAAAATTATACACTAACTTTCCATTCGACCTAAGAGTGCCAAATTCTCGGTACTTGGGGGCCAATAGAGCTGGCGTTCAGCGCCATCGTTGCCGGTCGTTGGGTGCCAGGAGTTACAAAATTGACACGTTAGTTTAAACAATATATGTGGAGCGATGAAATAATTGCGTCTGCCCGCTTGGTTGGTGAATTTCTCGAATAATTCTCGAGCCGAGACAAAACACTTGCCGGGCAAACTCGCGGATTGGGTTGCATCCGAGCTAGAAATGCATTTTTTTTTTGGTTCCAGTCGCTTTGGTTCAATTTCGAAAATCTCACTTTTTTTTTATAAAATATAAAAGTATCACAAATACAATTACATTTGAAATGAATATTTGGATAAACTAAAAAACAAATTATTTGCATTCAATAAATTGTTAATTAATTATTCTACAATCAAACATTTCGTAAATTATTATTATCGATAAACAAATTATTTGCGACTAAACGAAATTCTGAAATAATTGATTTTATGGAAATTAAATATTCCTGCAAATAATTGTTATAAAAAAAAAATTCGATTTTTTGCAATCTCGGAGCCAGGAGTCGCCCGAGCTACGGACTAGCGAGACTAAAAATAGACTTAGAGATTTCTCGTTGAGTCTGCATGAAAAAAAAAAATTCCCTCGCTTAACGAGTATTAAAATGGTAATAAATGCCAATAATAATAATAATAATGATAACGGAATTGAAAGAAAGGTGACAAATGTCACCTTGCACGTTTTACTGATACACCGGGTGCGAGTTATCGCGAACTTTTTGCAATATCTAATCTTATCAAGCCGCTTTCGTACCGAGTAATCGAAATTGTGCCAAAGTTCTAATGATATTCAGAGATTATTTTTTTTTTCAATCCGATAAGTCACTCAAAATTTCATCAAGGGGGGGATGAATCGATACCCTTCGAAACACCTGGATTTTCAGTGGGTGACTTTTTATTTATTTTTTTTTCTATTTTAATAATAATTGTTTTTTTCTAAAATATTATAAATCGATAAATTTTCAGTATCTGATGTCAAAAAATGAAAATTGATCACGATTAATTTCGTACACTTTTTTTTTATAATAAACGTGAATTTGAAGTGAGGTTAGGTTAGTATCAAATTATGAGAGAATTGGGGACCTTTGCGATAGGAAGGTCGAGTTGGGGAATTTCATGTAACGCATGGGTGGGTGGCCAGCTAAGTTAGCCTAGCTAGGTTGGGTGGGTGGGTTTGGTCGGTCTTGGTTTCGCTTCTGCAGCGGGTTTCACACGTCAAGGCGAGACGAGACGAGGCAAAATGCGACTTCGCTCTTGAACCCGTGCCAATAAATAGGCGACTGCTCGACTAAACGCCGGCTAGATTTAAAACGTCTAAGATCTAGCGAACCTTGGACACGGTTTCGTGACTTCTGCGTTGAAACTTAGGCTTCTAGGGTTTTTTTGTCAAATTTTTTTACAAAATCTAATTATTCATTGTTCGGGAACTAGCGGGGTCCGACAGTTTCCCCAATCGGCAGAAAAAGAGATTTGGTAATTGGGTGTATAAAAAAGGACATGGACAAGGACCTTTCTGGTAGCGCTGATCTTGAAATATGTTGTCAAGGTCAACTTTCTGAACAACTTTGTGCCATACAAGTAACCCTCGATGTGCCTTAGTTTCCGAGATTTTCATTAGAAAAACCCTGACAATCATCAAAAATAGGGATGACCTTGAAATATGTTACCAAGGTTATTTTTTTCAGGTAGAGAATGAAAAACTAAAGCTTTTTTGTCTTTATACTTTTCTTCTACAACCAATAGTTTTGGAGATACGAAGGGAAACGGGTTCTAGTTACAAGAGCGCCTCTGGCGATAACGTGGGTGAACTAAAGCAGAGACCTAACCTCAAAGAACACTCAAACCTTTTTATCTTGGGAACCACGAAAGCTAGAAGAAAAATTCTTTCACAAAAGTTGTCCAGAATTTTTCGAGCGTTCGATTTTTTCGAGAAAAAATTGGAATTGATTTCAGATAAAATTTAAAATAAAATGTTTTTGTTTTTTTAGTTTGAAAGAATAATGCTCAATTAGACAGTAATTGGTGTCATAGAAGTGTAATACTGCGGTACCATTTTCTTTTGGCACGAGTTACCGTAGCAAAGCCACCTGCAATCTTGCATGTACCTCATTTTGTAAAATCACCTGTTGGATACCCGACTCAAAGTCCAATCCAAACATCTGTTAATATACATCATTCCGAGAAATTCCTATAGTGTTCGACCTCATGTTCGGTGCCAAGAAAACGGATTACATGTTTCTCTATTGTTTTTGAATGTTGAACGAAAATCAAAATACATCTATATGATATTAATTTAGAATTTAAGTCATTTCAGGGACAATCTGGAATTTCTAAACGAGAAAAATCCTTTATTTTATAAATATCGTTGAAATTTTTCTGAAATCCCAGAAAATTTCCTCGAAATTTATTTATGTTGTAGATTTTGAAAAACTGAAACTATTTTGTTTTTATACTTTTTTTCTACGATACGTAGTTTCCGAGATTAAAAAGTTTAAGCGTTCTTTGAGGTTAGGTCTGCGCTTTAGTTCACCGACGCTACCACCAGTGGCGCTCTTCTAACTAGAACCTGTTTGCCTTCGTACCTTGAAAACTATTGGATGTAGAAAAAAAGTATGAGGACAAAAAACCTTTACTTTAACAATTTTTTTCTAAAAATCTCATAAATTAAGGCCAGTCGAGCCTCTAGTGAGAGTATAGGAGAACTAAAGGAGGTACCTAACCTAAAAAAAAGCACACAAACCTCTGTATCTCGAAAACTATAAATCCTAGAAGAAAAATTTCTCGACGAAAGTTGTAGCTTTTTTCAAGACGCTTCTTTTCCACTGATTTATTATTACAAAATTTCAACATTTTTATTAAAAGTTAAATTTAATTGCCATACAATTTTTTTGGACAAGGTTTACGGTGCTTTAAAAAAATCTAAAATGTTTTATAGAAACGTCAGAGCTTGGGAGCGACTGGGAAGAGTCTCTCGGCTATTTAAAGTACATATTTTTTTCACACAGCTCCGTTTAAACTCACTAATACTCGAAATAAACATTCCCGCAATATATATATAGCGGAATGTCTTTCGATTTTTTTTTACACATTACGTATACAAAAAATAGTACCACTACTACCAATTCTAGTGTTTGTGTTTCCTATATTTTTCAAGAGCCACCGACTGTTAAAAACCTTGGCAAGCAGCGAACGCTGCTTCGTGGATTTGCGGAAAACAAATATATCCGCTCAAATAGCGCAGGGTTCAACGTTATGTAATAACACGGTGACGTTGCACGAAGGCAATAACGCTCCTCGGCACCGGAGCTTTAAATCACGCGTACATCTGCGATTTCTGTTTAACTAATTCACCGCGTCACTTTACCGATCGTAAAAATCACATGTTGATTTACGTACCACCTCGGGATATCCACCATACGTTCGCAATTAGGTTCGGAAGTAATTTGTCATTTTTGCTGCTTAAAAAATATTTTTTCGAAAAATTGATCACGCCATCTTACAAAGTTTGAAAAACTACAACTTTTTTGCCTTTACACTTTTTTTCTCCAATTAATAGTTCAGGAGGTACTAAAAGAAATAAGTTCCAGCTACAAGAGCGCCTCTGGCGGTAGAGAGGGTGAATTAAAGGGAACACCTAACCTAAAAGAACACTCAAACCTCTCTATCTCTGAAACTATAGGACCTAGAAGAAAAATTCCTTGACAAAAGTTGTGTCTTTTTTCGAAACGCACCTTTTTCTCTACTTTAATATTACATAAGTCCAAAATTAACATAAAAAAAGTATTTTTTTCTATTTTTCCGTAAAACTAATATCCTCGTTCGAGATAAAATTCATTTCATCGCCGATTGTTGCCGAATTGCACCTCGTTCCCTTCAACTCCCAACTAGGGAGTGCCCATAGTGACATGAGAGGGAAGGTAGGAATGCTAACCTGCATGGTAGGATTTCCGTATTGATCTACTTCGTTTGAACGACCTTTAAACGCTCGCCCGCCTCCCTTCCAGCTTTAACTTACCGCGACTAGGCGTAGAGGGATGGAAAACATGGGAAAGGGAAGGGTGGATTTTCCCTAACATGACCTACAGTAAGGCGACCGGCGCGCAGCTGATGTCGTAATACGTTCGTACGCCGGCAGCGACACCATCGGGATCCCATAAACCAGTGACCCATTTCCTGGAATCTCAAGGTCACTGGGACAGGGTGAGGTTTGTTTAAACATCGTTACACAACAGCGAGAGGCTAGTGGGAAGTGGGAAAACCGATGAGGCCGTTCTACCGAGAGAGGAACTCCTAATGTTGGTTTTAGGTAAAAATAGAGTAGCGGAAAAGAAGTGTTTTGGAAAAACGTACAACTTTTGTCCAGGAATTTTTTTTCTGGCGTTGACAGTTTCCGAATTATAGAGTTTTATGTATTTTTTTTAGGTTAGGATCTCCTTGAGTTCGTCGACGCTGCCACTAGAGGCGCTCTTGTAACTGGAACTAATTTCCGGCATTAATTATTTTTCTTCTACTTTCGAAATATTCAAATACTTAGAGTTTTATCGGTAGTTCAGAGATACTCCCGCGAGAGGCGCTGTTAATGTCGTATTTTATTAATAACAACGTAGTGCAAAAGAAGCGTCTCGAAAAGAGGTACAACTTTTGTCCAGGAATTTTTTTTCTAAGACTTATAGTTTCCGAGACAATGAGTTTCAAGTGTTATTTTAGGTTAGGAACTCCTTTAATTCACCACTCTGCCACCAGAGACGCTGCTGTCACTGGGACCTATTTCCCCCGATATCTCCCGAACTATTGATCCTAGAAAAAAAGTGTAAAGACGAAAAAGTTGTAGTTTTAAAAATCCTACAAGATTCCGTGACCCTTTTTTCGAAAAAGAAAAAATGTGTGTGTCTATTTTCGGAGATGAAAAGACTTTTTTTAAATGAAGTCTGTGGATTCCTTGCCTCGGGTTGGACAAGTGACACTGAAAAGACATTTAGCAAAGAAACGACCCTTACATTCAGCCCTCGAGGGGCACAAATGTAGGACTTCTCGAGTATTAAAACTGCCGAGTGCGAATAAAGCGAAGGGTCTTTTCATTACCGCCGAGTTGAGGCTAGACAACAACTCGTGGCCGCGTCTATAGCCTTCTTCCGCCACGGTACAGTGCCAGGCCAAGGTTCGAGTTGCTCGTTCCAACCCTCGCGTGCCCACACCCACCCTTGGTGAATGGGAACGCCTAAAGTGTGTAACTTCTGCACTCGTCTTTCATTCATAGACGATTAATTAGCAATCTAAGGAAAAAAGGCTTCGCTTGTTAATTTATAATAACAATAATAATAATTATAATAATAATAACAATAATAATAATAATAATAACACGTCAATAAAAAAATAATCCCTGCAAATAAATTATTTTTCGCAAAATGTTCTTTAACGAAGCGAAAATCGCCCGGATTTATGGTTGCAGTGATTATCGGTACTTTTAGCCACTCGAGTATGTTCGAGAAAGGTGTTAGACATTGGTATATCTGATAAGGTCAAAGATGAATCTGACACATGAGTTGTGGGCTCGTTGCAGAATTTCTTTCTCCTTTTTTGCTTTTTTTTAAAATTATTTTTCTTCCTCTTTCCGATGTTATGATGTTTTATGAGATAAGACAACCGGTAATCTAGATGAGGGAAGACCAAAGATCAGTGTCATGATAAGCTGTTTTCGAGAAGCTCGTGGAAGCAGCAGTGATTTGGCCAATTTTCATTCATGGATTATTCCATGGGGGATTTTTTTTTGGAGGAGATGGTGATTAATTATATCCAATAATAATAATATTAATAATAGTAGTAGTAATAATAATAATAATAATAATAATAATAATAATAATAATAATAATAATAATATTAATAGTAGTAATAGTGGTAGTAGTAACAATATTTAACGGTATTCTATCGGTTCGCGATTGGTCTAGTGGGTAGAGCGTTGGATTCATACTCCGAGGGTCTTGGGTTCGAATCCCGTCTACTGCAAACGCGACGATGGTATTATTTTGTCGAAGCTCCTGGGGTGCGTGAGAGCGTGTGTGTGTGTGTGTGCGTGCGCTTGTGTGTGCGTGGGTGAAGCTGAACACACACACACACACACACACCTACACTCGTGTTGTTATCAGACATATGATAATATCTATCGGCGTTGAAAAGTAAGAAAGAAAAGGTAAACCATAGAAAAGCAAGTTTATCGCTAAACTTAGGGTAAACCGCTTTTGGTAATTGCATTACCGTTATGCAATTGTCGCAATTGATCGCTCAGGAGCCTTGTACACGCACGCGTATTAAGGTGCAATCGTAGGATCTTGCCGACGTTAATTCAAAATTCACCAAAATAATGATAATAATAATAATAATAATATTATTATTATTGTTATTATAATAATTATGATTAGTAGTAGTAGTAGTATCTAATAACAAAATAAAAATTTCATTCAACCGGTTTGAATACTTTAACATCAGTATCATAAATTCTGTTACATTAAAAAATTGCAATAAATAAAATATTAAATAGTAAAACATTTTCGTAACCAAAATTCCGACTCGAATTCGTCCCCATTGTAAACTGCACTTCTACGCTCCTGCGGTAACTCTCCTTTGCACGACGTCTTGCAGTTCGGTGCAACTAAAGCCTCATAAAGCTGCAATCGAGAAATGCAATCCACGTCCCAGCAGACATGGACTGGACCACTCATGGCGTCCTCTGTCTCTCTCTCTCTCTCTCTCTCTGCAACTTGCGAGTCAGTCCTTTTTCTTTTCCCTCTCCCTCTCTTCGTTTTCTTCTTTACCATCTCGAATTTCTCAGACCCCCACCCCCTTTTTTTTAGTAATTCCAATCAATAAATAAATCTGACCCTCGGATGAGCAATCAAACTTGGGTCAATAATTAAAAATGTGAATTAATTTCAATCGAATTGCTCAACTTTGTAATTAGAAAGTCCAAAAAATTTCAATAATTCCACATTATTATTATTCTTTTTTAATTTGTATTATTATTATTTTTATTTTTATTATATGTAAATTCTCGTAGATCGCAGATTTAGCTCCAGCGGAGTCTGGGACTGCGGCGAAATTCGCGAGAACGCGAAGGAAAGAATTCTCAAGAGCCTCGCCATGACCGACACGGCGGCGCTGACGTCGTCCCGTGTCCCGCTCCTCGTAGTCGTAATCGTAGTCTTCGTCCTAACGGTCGAAGAAAGAATCAGGGGAACCCTTCCCCCCCTCCTCCCACCAGCCGGAGCAGCTTCGGATCATTCGTTCGGCGAGAGGAGGGAGGGGGAAGGAGAAGAGCCGGCCGATTGGCGGAAAAGAGCATCCTGAAAGGGACGCGGAAGGGAAAGGGGCGAAGAGGGGACGGAGAAACGCGCGAGGGGGTAGGAAGGGTTGGAAAGGGAAGGGGGAAGGGAGTCGCTGTTGCGAAGCGGCAAAGGCTCGCTCTCGCGAAGGCACCGATTCGGCGCCACTTCGTCCCTGGCTCGCGTACCTGTTCCAAGTCAGTCGCTCGTTCCCGTTCCCATTCGGTCGTTGATCGACGTGCCAAAAAGTACACCAGCAGCAGCCACATCCAGCGAAAACCAGTCTTTCGGGTTCCTCGCGAGTGAGAGAAATAGGTGAGTAGGCGAATTTTTTTTCTTTTTGGATTTCGAGTCTGGGTATTCGTCGTCCAGGGAATTGGGATTCCCGTTGGGTTTCTTTTTATTTATTTATTTGTTGACTTTTTTTTGTTTAATTTCGTAATTATGAAAATTCGTTTTTTTATCTTTCGTTAGATTTTTTCTTTTTTTTCCCCATTTTCATGGGACCCTGGAATTTTTCTCGAATTAGGAGAAATTATTATCATTATTACGAAAAATTCGAGAGTTTCGAGTTAAAAAAAAACAAAATTCGCAATTTTGGAGTTTTTTTCCTTATTGCTTTCTTTTATTTATTCTTTATTTATTTATTTGCAATTTTACAGTCATGAAATTCTACTTTTTTTAATTCTGGTTTTTTTAAGTTTCGTTTTTTTGAGGGGGTTTTGCGAATTAGGACTAAATCGTCGATCGATTTTAGGGACCACACTTCCCACCCCCCCCCCCCCCTTGTTCTTCATTAGCCTTAAAATTGAGGGAAACAAATTATTCTTTTTCCTTCCTGGTTTATTATTATTATTTTAGCTTCGGTTTCTAGTTGAAAGTCTCGCTTTAAGGGGACAAGGAATAAATTCGATTGCAAAATTCCTGGATTTTGGATTCTCCGGATTCGGGGGCCGGGAAAGGGGGAGGGGGGGGCATTGATTGATCCGGTACTGGAATTTCAGGCTCACCCATTTTTCATTCTTTTATCGAAATTTTTTTTTATATTTGCATAAAGTGGCCAGTATTTTTTTGTTTTGTTTAACAATGTCTGGGAAAAATTTGCAAAATAAAATATATGAATACATATGTATAAAATTGTGGGAATATTAATAATTGAGTTTTAGAATTTTTCGTCTAACCATAATAATAATAACAATAACAACAATAATATTAATAATAATAATGATAATAATATTAAAAATAACAATAATAATAATTTAATTTTTCTCGGGATTCCAAAAATGGAAAGAAACTTTTCTAATTAACAATAACTAATAACAATAATAATGAACGAAAGGTTGAAATCCTTTCAAGTATAAATAATCGAAGTATGGATTTTTCTTGTTAATAATAATAATAAAAATAATAAATTTAAAAGGGATGATATTTTTATTTACGAATTATTAATAATCAAAAGACTGATTCTTGCTAGTTGATAATAATAATAATAATAATTGTTATTATTATTTTACAATTATTATATTTATTCGTGATAAAAAAAAATTGAAATCTAGTGATTTTTAAATAATAATCGTTTTCGGAATTTCAAGGATCTGAAAATGTACAAGTTTCGTTAATAATAATAATAATAACAATAATAATAATAATAATAATAGAACGGTAGAATTTTTTTTTGCAACAACAACATTCGAATTAATTCAAGTACCAACAATTGAGAAACGAACAATAATCATCCCAATCGTTGAAACAAAAAAAATGTTGACGTCAACAATATTTTTAACAACAATTTCAACCGTAAAGGTTCGTTTTCATGTTACTGGTTCTAACAAAAAAAAAAAGGAGGAAAAAAAAGATGAAGTAATAACGCCGGGGAAGTAGCCCCAACCCAACCGAGCCGCTTTCGTGGGACCTCGCGTCAACGTTTCTTTGTATTCCAGTTTCGCGTCTTCTTTTATTTCATTTATTTACTCTGTAACTCAAGTTAGGCAGCACGACCAAGATTCCTTTGGCGTTAGTAGAGGCAGATACAAAGTAGCGAGTATATCCCCGTTCGGCCATTTTCGCAGAATCGGAACACGGACTTCGCTACCACTACCATTACAATTACCATACCGACGCGCTATTATTGTAAGTGTAGTGGTGGTAGTAGTAGCAGCAGTAGTAGTAGTAGTGCATGTTTAATATATTGGTGGTAGTAATAATAAAAAAAAAGTTTCTCGAGTACCCTCATCACTTAAAACGATTTTAACGGTCATATATATAATAATCGATTGAACAAAAATAGTTTCTTGCAATTGTTTACCAGTATTTTGAGAAAAATTGTAATTACAAAAATAATATGTAAAGTAAAGAAAAAAAAAACAATATAAATTATAGATAAAATAAATAATATAGAATAAAAATAAATAAAATGAATTATTGAAATAATGAATAAATTAAGTTATTGATTGATTAAATAATTAATGTCTTGGGGAATTATTATTTTATTATTATTATTACTACTACTATTATTATTATTATTATTATTATTATTATTATTATTATTATTATTATTATTATTATTATTAATATTATTATTATTATTGCTACTATTACTATTATTATTATTAACGAAATTGATTAAGAATTATTTTTAATATTAATATCGAAATTAACAACAGATTAATAATTATAATTCAATTATTAATCATTGATTCGATAATTAATCGATTGCTAATAATTATCTATTTGTTACATATACATATACATATGCACACATCCGTATACATACGTGTATGTATCTGTGCGTACATACACAGGAACATAGTGACTCGGTAGGGTGACGCAACCTTTAATCAATGCCACGTAATCGTTACTCCTACTTTCCTTGACCGGTTACATTTCGGTTTACCTTATATTTTTCCCGGTATTGTCATGACGGCAAATTGTAACAATGCACACAAACACGCTCCGTGGTATGTCATAGGTATTGTAGTATCATTGTCGCATCGATCGCGAAATTTCCAATTACCTCGCGTCGCTTATCAATCCACCTCTGGGAGACAGCCCTTATCTCTAATTGGGTAATCGTATTTATCGGGAATTTTATTACATATAAATATATATACTTATATATATATACCATATGTGTACCATACGTATAAGCATTTTAGGGTGTAATTAACATTATAACTAAATATCGGTGAAGGGGTGGAAAAATTGTGCAGCGTCGTTACCGATCTCGTTACCGTGTCATCATCACTATCATCAATCATTGACATAATCATCAGTATCGTCAATCACTGGCATCATCATCAATATCATCAATCATTGACATAATCGGTATCATCAATCATTGACATCATCAGTATCATCAATCATTGACATCATCGGTATCAGCAATCATTGTCATCATCATCAATATCATCAGTCACGGTCATTTTCATTGTTGTCGTCATCAATATCATCAATCATTGTCATCATCATCATCAATATCATCAGTCACGGTCACTTTCATTGTTGTCGTCATCAATATCATCAATCATTGACATCATCGGTATCAGCAATCATTGTCATCATCATCAATATCATCAGTCACGGTCATTTTCATTGTTGTCGCCATCAATCATTGACATCGCCATGAATCATTTTCATTATCATTAATATCATCAGTCACGGTCATTTTCATTGTTGTCGTCATCAATCATTGTCATCGCCATGAATCATTTTCATCATCATTAATATCATCAATCACAGCCATCATTATCAATATCATCAATCACAGTCATCATTATGAATAACATCAGTCACGGTCATTTTCATTGTCGTCGTCATCAATATTATCAATCATTGTCATCATCATCAATATCATTAATCATTGTCATCATCATCAATATCATCAGTCACGGTCAATATCATCAATCACAGTCATCATTATCATGAATAACATCAGTCACAGTCATTTTCATTGTCGTCGTCATCAATATTATCAAACATTGTCATCATCATCAATCATTGTCATCATCATCAATATCATTAATCATTGTCATCATCATCAATCACAGTGATTTTTGATGTCATCATTACTGTCATCAAAAATCACAGTCATTTTTATTGCCATCATCATCAATATCATCAATCGCAGTCATTTTCATCATCATGAATATCATCAATCATAATAATTCTCATTGCGTCGTCTTCATCATCAGCATTTTATTATCATTATTGTTATTATCGTCATTGTCATTGTCATCATTATTGACATTGTCATTTTCAATGTCGTCATCATCATCATCATCATCATCATCATCATCATCATCATCATCATCATCATCATCATGATTGTTGTCGGTATTAATATTAAGTTTAACATTAGTGTCAGTATCAGTATTATTTTTATCGTCGTGAGTGAGAACTGGGTTCGGTTCCCGAGGAGGAACAAGATAATATCAATTTTTCGCGGTCATTGTCAGATCGTTATAAAATTTCGTGGAGATTTTATACGATCATATTATCCAAGAGGCAGATTATCCGTGCAGCCTACGTGCCGGCAGACTCGGGGAAAAATTCCATTGTTCCTCCTTATGAATCATCACCCTTAATTACTATGTATCCGCCTTAATCCAATTTTTTTTATTTTCATTTACGATTTAATGAACCGTGACATCGGCTATGATGATTTATTAAGAAGGGACAATTGGATTATTATTAGTATTATTATTATTATTATTATTGTTGTTGTTGTTTCTTGTATATTTTCGTCCTCGAATTCTTCGTTATACCGTCGAAGCTCGAAAATTTGATTTTTTTTGTTTATAAATAATTTCAGCTCGTGTTATTTTTTTATGCAACAATTCCGATTATTTTTAGCAGCTGGAAAGCTTCCAAAAGAGAATCGGAGTTTTGTTTTCCTTCGAAATTCGTATTTTTGATTTGACAATTTTGTTTTCCTCTCGAAAACAAATATTTAATTCACGGAATCGTCAATCCGATCGCAAGTTCGTCATTAACCACCCGAGAAAGCCCCCAATTCTGATTCTCATGAAAATCGAACTGACAGTAGGGTAAATCGTCGCGTGACGTGACGCTGCACGTGATGTGACGCGGCGAACCGAACCGATCAATCCGCCCTTCGGCTCTCGCAGTTTCCCTCCCAAGAAACCGCATCATGCGTCGCTTCCGTTACGCTCTTCCGTTGCGCGATCGTCACGAACGAAATTGCAATTAGCTTGAGTTTATCGAGGAAAAAAAGGGTTTCCCAAAAGGGAAAGAGAAAGAGAAAGACGGGGGACGCTCCGACAATGACTAATGGCCGTCGCTGTCGCCAGCGCGTGGCTGCGCGCTGCAGAAGAAGACCCACAGGCGAGACGACGAGAAAACGATCCGTGGGTGCAGCCCAGTTACGTAACAACCAGCCACTCGAGTCTTGCAGTGGCTCTCAATCTCTCGGTCACTGCCTGTCGAAGTTTTTCAAGTTAGGGAAGGTCAGTACGCACGAACATGGCGGAGCGGATTCGAGCGGACAGCTTTGTTTGGGATGAAGCGGATTCAAGCATAAAATTGGACTTTTTATGACGAAGCGGATTCGAGCGTAAAATTGCATTTTTTGACGAAGCGGATTCGAGCGGAAAGGAGATTTGTAGGGAAGCGGATTCGAGCGGAAAGCTTTGTTTATGATGAAGCGGATTCGAGCGTAAAATTGCATTTTTTTACGAAGCGGATTCGACCGTAAAATTGCATTGTTTGACAAAGCGGGTTGGAGCGGAAAGAGGATTCATAGGGAAGCGGATTCGAGCGGAAAATTGCATTTTGGGCAAAGCGGATTCGAGCGGAAAAAGATTTTAGCGAAGCGGATGGGAGCGGAAAAGGAGTACATCGCGAAGCGGATTCGAGCGTAAAATCGCATTCACAGTGAAGCGGATTCGAGCGTAAAATTCCGCTTTGGGCAAAGCGGATCCGAGCGGAAAGGAACCTATATCGAAGCGGATTCGAGCCGACTCGAGTCTAGCTCCCAATCGTGAAAAAATGCATCGCTGCATTTTTAAGGCTGCATCGGAAACTGTCTATGTGGTTGTTTCTCCCTCGAAGTCTAAACAAATAACTCATAAAGGAGCTCCCGTTACTGCAATGCACGTATGCATCCACACGCAAACACGTACACATGCACATAAATGCATTTATCGTCCATTGTCAGACGGTGCATTGTCAGTTTGGTAATTCGAAGCGGAAATTGATCGTTGGAGCCTCCTCCGATCGTCGTCATTACACGGGATCGGGTTTCAGGAGGACGGTATTTGCATTTTAATGCGTCCGACGCATATAAGCGTCCTTCGCGCTCCTTCGAGTCATCGCGATCGAGTGCACTCGCGAATTACCACCCTTTCGATCCTTGAACGGGGTCGAGAGAGCGCGGAATGACCGAGAAAAGCGACCACTTTCGAGAAAGAGTCTCCGATGGTCGCCGCCTAGCGGCGGAATCGCGAACTACAGCTCGATTCCACGCCCGGTAACGCAGATTCCGATTCGAAGCGCGAGAGAACGGACGGTAACGATTTTTTAATGCTCGCAATTAGCGCGAATTGCATGCAGATGCAACGAAAGTGCACACCGCGACTGAATGCATTATTATGCAGTCGTGCATAATGTATCCAGCGAGGTATCATTACGCGTAATTATCGTACCACGAGTGTCTACGGCCGGTAATGAGCGACAGTCCGGTTCCGTCATTTCCGGTTGGCTACGAATCGGAGACTTTCCGAGCTGCAAGTGCACCGAAGATGCAGTTCTTGAAATGTGCAGTGGGAAAAAAAAAGGGAAAAATAGTCAGACTGTTTCCCTGAATCGGTGAATAAGGATCGATAGATCGATCGATCTATAAAAAAATCGGCCGAAATATTTCATGAAGGACACGGTGCATGTGCGGCAATGCACATGCACGTGACGGCATATATACGAGTAGAGTCGACATCTGCGACCTTGATTTCTTACTCGTTCCTACGCGGTTGAATATTTCACGACGTAAAGTGCATACATCTGCGCATGACGCATATACGCGTCCATAGCCATTAACAATTGTGAAAATTGCCGTAATTTTTATCGAATTTCTAAATTCGTCTGATTTATGAATTTCAAGATCTTTTTAAAATTTGCTGAATTTCGAAAATTACCCAAATTCAGAAATTTGAAAATTCGCAATTTTCAAAAAAGGGTGTTAAAAATTAACACCTCTCTCATTTTGAAATCACGTTAAAAAATAATAGCCCCATTTTGGGATGGTGTTAAAAATTAACACCTAATCTTGGAAGGGTGTTAAAAATTAACACTTCCAGTTTTGGAATAGCGTTAAAAATTAACATTGTTCCCATATTGGAATGGTGTTAAAAATTAACACCTAATCTTGGAAGGGTGTTAAAAATTAACACGTCCAGTTTTGGAATAGCGTTAAAAATTAACACTCCCCCCATATTGGAATGGTGTTAAAAAATAACAGACCCGTTTTGGGTAGGTGTTAAAAATTAACACCCCCAAAATTGGAATTGTGTTAAAAATTAACACCCCCAATCTTAGAATTGTGTTGAAAATCGACGGCCTTCCCATCTTGGAGTGGTGTTAAAAATTAACACCTCGCATCTTGGAACGGTGTTAAAATTTAACACCTTCCATTTTGGAATGCGGTTGAAAATTTTGGAAAACTTGCAATTTTCGTGATTTCAAGATTTTCTAATTTTGCAAATTCTGACTATGGACGCATATGTGCGTCTTCATTTATATCCCTTATATAACGGGAAGAAAAAAAGTCCGTCTGTCCATCTGTCTGTCATTCCGACGGATGGAAATACTCGGGATCTAATTTTGTCCAGCAAACGCCGGAGCGTCTCGCCGCCGTATCTGGTAAGGGGCGCGAGTGTTGGTAAAAACAAGAAATCACGAGACCGAGCGGCGTTGGTCTGCCGAGAGCTGCCGCTTAAATTTAGAGAGAAACCCACACGAGTGAGAAAGTTCAGCCTTTGCGTGAAATATAAGTAACTCGACTTGTTCCCGGGTCAAAGACCAGTGAAACGCGCGTTTCTTACCATAAAGGTACCGCGTTAGGGGGTGTTAATAATTAACACCTCGCGTTGATTCACTTCTTTGACAAAAACACGAAATTAATTTTGAAAACTTTGTATTCTCGTCCCTTTTTGGGAAACTCGGGGGTGTTACAAATTAACACCGATCGTGGAACGTGGTGTTAATTGTTGAGACAAGTCTACGGCCATTATATTAATTTTTGATACCGATCGTTGATCACGGTGTTAATTTTTTGACACCAATCAAGAGTCGAGGTGTTAATTTTTTAACACCATCTAGAGATTGATGCGCTGATGTTCAACCGTATTCCAAAATGGGAGGTGTTAATTTTCAACACAATTCTAAGATTGGGGATGTTAATTTATAACACAATTCCAATTTTGGGAGTACTAATTTTTAACACCATTCCAAAACGGGGCTGTTATTTTTTTAACATCATTCCAAGATGGGAGGGGTGTTAATTTTTAACGAGATTCCAAAATTGGAGGTGTTAATTTTGAAGACCCTTCCAAGATTAGGTGTTAATTTTTAACACCATCCCAAAATGGGGCTGTTATTTTTTAACGCGATTTCAAAATGAGAGAGGTGTTAACTTTTAACACCCTTTTTTTAAAAATCAATTTTGCACGGTAATGTTGATTTTTTAACACCTCTCCTCCTTTTTTCATCCCTTCAAAAATGTCCGTTGGAATTTTCAACACCGGTCGAAGGTCATGGTGTTATTATCACGTGCACGTAAATGAATTTGAAGATAGGACGCGTCGTAACCGACGCGTTCCTGCGTTCGGCGATGCGTTTTGATTCTACGCAACGAACCAAGGTGGCGCGACGTGCTACCGTGGACGGCTGGCGACGTGTTTGTAATATTCTCGAAGTGCAACTGCAGTTAGGCACTAAAATAATGAAGTTACAGGTTTTTTTTTGTTTTCAAAAAATTGTAATTTTGCAGAAGATTTTTTGGGAATGTTGAAATTTACGGGAACATTCTCCAGTAAAAAAAAAAAATTTTTTTAAATTTCTTCATTTGTGGGTTTCAAAAATGTACATTTTTTAATTCGAATTTAGGAGTAACCGTTATTTTTTAAAAAATAACGCGAACAAAAATTCGTAACTTTTGAAAAAAAAAATTTAAGATTCTTAAAATTTTCGGGGTGAAAAGAAGGACCTTGTAGGGTCAAAATGGGTCATTTCGAAAATTTCCCCATTTTTTTGTTTGGAGGTATTTTAACACCATCCCAAAACGGGGCTGTTATTTTGTTAACACCATTCCAAGATGGAAGGGGTGTTAATTTTTACCACCGTTTCAAAATTGGAGATGTTAATTATATTAACACCCTTCCAAGATTAGGTGTTAATTTTTAACACCATCCCAAAACGGGGCTGTTATTTTTTTTAACACCATTCCAAGATGGGAGGGGTGTTAATTTTTGACGCCGTTTCGAAATTGGAGGTGTTAATTATTAACGCCCTTCCAAGATTAGGTGTTAATTTTTAACACCATCCCAAAATGGGGCTGTTACTTTTGACCGCGATGAGTTTTTGTGTCCTTATTTTTTCATGGACACACATACACAGACACACACGCACACATACCAACATTGTTTTCAGGAAAAAAAAAATGAAAGTCGTAGGGGGACAAAAATACGAGGAACTAAATAATTATTTCTCTAAATATAAGCGGCAGGGCTATTAAATTAATCATTTCGTTGTAAATTTGAAAGTCGGTCTCTGTGTGTAAAGCAATGCAAAGCTAAGCTAAGCATTGCGGAGCCACAAGGTCTCCATCCACTCAAGGTTACGTTTCGCCTGGATAGCTTCGTACCACCACGTATGTATGTACACACATACCTATATACACGTGAATACTTTCGTGCGGATGGCAGTCAGTCGTCAAAGCAAGCAAAAGCGTGCAAAGTGCATTTATTATTAGACGTTGCTCGGAAATAGATGCGAATCGAAGGCGCACTCGAGAGTTTCTCCATCCTCGAATTCTTTCATCGGTTTCTGCCTGCTTTCACCTCCTCTCTAGTCCCCCCCCCCACTCCGCGATCTCGAATTCTAGTTTCGAGATTCCCTTCATTTTTTTTCATTTTCGAAAAATCTCTTTCGAAAATCCACTTTTGAGGAACCTTTTATTAAAAGTTCCATTTTTTGTTATTTATAGAATAAATTTATGGCCGGCAATTTTTTAGATGAAATTTGGGGGTGTTAATTTTTAAACACCATCCCAAGATCGAGGTGTTAATTTTCAAAACCATCCCAAGGTCGAAGTGGTAAATTTCTACGCCATTCCAAGAACGAAGTGTTAATTTTTTAACACCACCCTCAGCTCGAAGTGTTAATTTTTACACCATCCTAAGCTCGAAGTGTTAATTTTTTAACACCACCGCATGGTATCACGGTATTAATTTTGAACACCATCCTAAGTTCGAAGTGTTATTTTTTTAACACCACCCTCAGCTCGAAGTGTTAATTTTTACACCATCCTAAGCTCGAAGTGTTAATTTTTTAACACCACCGCATGGTATCACGGTATTAATTTTGAACACCACCCAAGATCGATGTGTTAATTTTTAACACCATCCAAAAATCAAAGTGTCAATTTCCAATACCACCTCGAACTCGAGCTGTTAATTTTTAACACCATCCAAAAATCAAAGTGTCAATTTCCAATACCACCTCGAACTCGAGCTGTTAATTTTTAACACCATCCCAAGTTTCAGGTGTTAATTTTTAACACCATCCCAAGTTTCAGGTGTTAGTTTTTAACACCATCCCAAGTTTCAGGTGTTAATTTTTAACACCATTCCAAGTTTCAGGTGTTAATTTTTAACACCATCCCAAGTTTCAGGTGTTAATTTTCAACACGATCCAAAAATCCAAGTGTCAGTTTTTAACACGATCCCAAAACCGCGGTGTTAATTTGTAACACCATTCCGAGATGGGGGAGGGGAGGAGTTAATTTTCAACACGATCAAAAAATCCAAGTGTCAGTTTTTAACACGATCTCAAAACCGTGGTGTTAATTTGTAAAACCATTCGGAGATGGGGAAGGGGAGGTGTTAATTTTTTACACCTTTGCGTCGGCGCAGAATATGCAACGTTCGAGAAGCGTCGAAAGAAAAAAAAAAGAAAAAGCGGCGGCATGGGGGCGATTGAGGAAGTCGGTAACAGGGGAATGCTTGGAATTCGCTTAATTCGTGGCGATTTAGTGTTTGAATTAGTAGAGCGCGTCCGCTGTGTGACGAAACTGTGACATCCGGTTCTCCGAGTAACATTATACAATGACGAGCTTGATTTCCTTCTCCAGCGACTACGCGCGCGCGCGCACGATCGTATATCACAAACACACGTACATACATATTTACTTTCGAATGGCTCTCGGTTCGTTTGCTCGTTGCGTCGCGACTTTCGCTCATAAGGCCCCCGATCGTAGCATTTTTCGCCGCGAGGCCCCGAATCGTGGTAACGTTCCTCGTAAGCCCCCCCCCCCGGTTATAAGCGACATTCGCTGTAAGGCCCAAAATCATAGTCGGGTTCGTCATAGGGGCCCCGGTCATAATAATTTTCCCTGTAAGGCCCCGACTCGTGGTAACATTCTTTATTAGGCCCCCCGGTTATAGCGACATTCGCTGTAAGGCCCAGAATTATAGTGATATTCGCTGTAAGGACCCCAAGAATAGTAATTTTTCGTTGTAAGGCTCCGGAATTGTAGTAACAAACGTTGTAAGGCCCCGAAGTCTAGTAACTTTCGCTGTAAGGCCCCGAATTATAGTAGAATTCGTTATAAGGTCCCGGAATTGTAGTAACTTTCGTTATAAGGCCCCGAAATTGTAGGAACTTTCGCTATAAGGCCCTGAAGTGTAGTAACTTTCGCTGTAAGGCCCCGAATTATAGTAGAAAACGTTATAAGGCCCGGAATTGTAGTAACTTTCGCTATAAGGCCCCGAGCGTAGTAATTTTCTCTATAAAACCCCGAAGCGTAGTAATTTTCGCTATAAGGCCCCGAATTGTAGTGACATTTGTTGTAAGGCCCCAAATTATAGTGTAACTCTTTATAGGGCCCGTAATTATAGTAATATTCGCTTGTAAGGCCTCTAATAATAGCAATAATAATAATAATAATAATGAAAATAGCAACAGTAACAATGGCAATCAGGGTAATAATAATAATAATAATAATAATAATAATATTGATCACAAAGATAAAGATATTAATGATAATAATAATAATAACACTGCGAAAAAATTCCAGTATTTGCCTTTATTGCGGAAACTAAGTATTTAAAAATTTTAAAAAAGATAAAAATAAAGGATGGATCCCATCTTCAAATTGACATTGAAAATCAGCAGATATTTGATCAGATGACGAATGCGTCATTCATTACCTGAGTAAATACACACGTCTGTCTGTTGTGTGTACGTACGTGTGCACGTATTATGTACATACCTGCTACGTAACCACACATGCATGTTTTTATGGTACCTGCGAGATCCATGCATCCATCGGTCGGTCGGTTGGTCGGTCCGTCTGTCCGTCCGTCTCTGTCGTCGACGGCGACAGCGTTATCTCGCGAAATCTCACACACGTTACGCAAGCAAGGCTCTCCAGAGTCTCTAACAAATCTATACCTACGTACATACTTACCCACTCGAAGCATTGCATATCGCGACGCGTCATCTTCGCACGTAGCAGCAGCGGCAGCAACAGCGCCCGTGCACCTATTCAATCTATTTTTCCTGCTCTCTCTCTAATCTCCCCCCCCCCCCCCCTCTCTTCACTCTTTCCAGTCCTTATCGGAATCTCGCGCGACGATAAATCCAAGGACTTTCTTTTTAGCGGCTTCGAAATCGAGTCGCAAAATTTTCCAAAGCTACCTCCCCTTCTTCCTTCTTCCCGCGTCTCTCGGTACTCGACGTTTCCATCTATCGGATCTTTTCTGAATTCTTTACCTTTTTCTCTGTCTCTATTTTTATTTTTATTTCTATTTTTATTTGCATTTTTATTTTTATTTTCTCCTATCGCAATTTTAATGCAAATTTCGAGAGAAGAGAACAAAAACCAAATCCAGTTGGATCTATACTTGGACGGACTTTTGCCATACTGTCATTTCTGCATTTTTCTCTCCCTTTTTATTTTCTTTCTATTCTCCCTCTGTTTACTTCCTTTGTCCCCCAATTGTCTCATTCTTCTTTTTTTGCTTCTATTTATGTATTTCCCCCTGTTCTTTCTCTCCCTTTTAACTTTTTTTACTTGTTTCTCTCTATTTTTTGTTTTATTATTTTCTCTTCATTTCCTCTTTCTTTTCTCACCCTTCCTTTGTCCTTTTATTACTTACTACTTTCTTTTAAATAAAAAAAATCCTTTCTTTTCTTTGCGTTCTCTTTATTAGTCTCTTTTTGTTTTATCTTTCTGTCTCTTTCTTTTCTCTTTGTTTTCTTATTTCCTCTCTTTCTTTTATTTCTTCATTTCTTTTCTTCTTTTCTGTTTCTCTCTTTTTTTCTTTTTTATCCATTATATTCATAGCCATTTTCTTTTTTATCTTCTTTCTCTTTTCCTTTTCTCTTTTTTCTCTCTCTTTCTCCATCTTCCGTTTTCTCTCTACCCCCATTTTCTTCTCTTCCTTCTTTCGCCTCCCCCTTCCCCCCTTCTTTTCCATCCTTCTTTTCCATTCTTCTTTTGTCTCACTTTTCTTCTTCTTCTTTCTCCCTTTTTTCTTTTTGTCCCCCTTCTTCTCCCTTTTTCTTTTTGCCCCCCTTTTTCTCTCCCTTGTTCTTTTTGTCCCTCTTTTTCTTTTTGTTCCCCCTTCTTCTCTCTCTTTTTCTTTCCCCCCTTCGTCTCTCCCTTTTTCTTTCCCCCTTCGTCTCTCCCTTTTTCTTTCCCCCTTTTTCTTTCCCCCTTCGTCTCTCCCTTTTCATTCTCTTGACCCTTCTTCTCCCCTTTTTCTTTTTTCCACCTTCTCCCTTTTTCTTTTGTTCCTCTTTTTCTTTTTGTCCCCCTGTTCTCTCTCTTTTTCTTCTTTTCCTCTTTCATCTCTAGCCCCTTCTTCTTTCCCCCCTTCTTTCCTTTCTCTTGCTCCTTACTTTCCCTTTTTTCTCACCCTTCCTCTTCTTCTCTCACTCTACTCCGATTCTCTTCTCGCTCTTTCTCTCTCCCTTTATTCCCCCATTCTTTTTTCTTCCTTCCTTCTCTTCCTTCTTTATTTCCCCTCTTTTTCTCCCTTCATTCTCTCTCTTTCTTCTCTCCCCCTTCTATTTCCCCTTACTTTCTCCCTCTTCCTCATCTCCCTTCTCTTTCTTCTTTCTTTCTCTTTCTTCTTCTTCCTCTCCTCTCTTCCTCTTCCTCTTCCTCTTCCTCATCCTCATCCTCATCCTCATCCCTGTCCCCATCCCCATACTTTCCCAATCCCCCATAACAGTCGGTAGGTGGGATAGTTGGTTGGTTGGTTGGTTTAGGTGCGTGCTATCGACCGGCGAGAGTATCCTTCAGTTACCGGAGTGGAGTGGAATGGAGTAGTAGCTGGTGTACCGTGCCCCACCCTGAAACCAACACACACACACACACACACACACACACACACACACACACACACACACACACACATATCCCCTCCCCACATACACACAAATCGGCTCCAAGAGGGGGAGTCAGTCACTCAGTCACACTCCCACACACCAACACACACCCATACACCTACTCCTCTACACTCCACCGTACACCGAGGGAGAAAGAGAGACGACAGTGGAGTAGTACTATAGTAGGAGCGGACCCGAGCCGACCCGACCCGAGTCACGCAGACGAGAAACGTATCCTTCCTCCCGCCGCTTAGTGATAGCGTAGAGATCGTAGTGTTCACGTCCAACCGATTTCATCCAGTCGGTTTCCGTCTCCGTCGTCGTAGCCTTAGTCTTAGAACCATCCCTCAACCGGAAACGACCCCCCTCCTCTTCTTTTTTTTCACCGGAAAACCCCCCGATTAAAGAAAAAAAACACCCTCGGAGTGCCCTTGAGTGCCCTTGGACTACCGATTCCGTGCCCGGCCGGTCCCGGTCACGTGCCACAACCCCTCCTTCGCGACTGGACTCCCGCTTCCGGCGATTTTCCCGAGTCCCGATTTCCGGTTTCCGCTTTGGGAATTTTCAAAAAGCGACTGGCTTGCCTCAGGTGACAAAGAAGGAAGGAAAAAAAAAAGAGGAAAAGGAGGCACGTCTCGTCGCGAGTGGCGCCGCCGCGACACACCCTTTTGGCCGGTGTCGGGCCGAAATACGAAACCCGGTGGAATCGGCTCCGGGGATGCTCGCGATCGGCGCCTGAGGTGGAGAGGAGGTGGCTCTCTCTGTCGCGGATTTGGGTGCAGTCGGGGTCAGGTACCGGTACGGCGTCGACGACGACGGTGGTCGTGTATGGGTGCGAGCGAGTGAGAGGAGAAGGGGCATCGGCAGGAAGGCAGGCAGGCCGCCTGGGAGTAGTGATATTTATTTAGCGGTGGTTGATATAAGGGCGATCCAGGCGTCGCGCGGCCGATCGGCGCGATCGGCGTGAGAGAGAGAAGCTGCGGGGAAGCTGCGGATCGATCCTCTTCGGAACCGGTCGCGAGGAAATTGTATTTGGAAGCATGGGTCTGTGCGCGTCGAAGGATGCCACCGCTGGCGAAGAGTACGTATCCCTGTCGTACGATTACGACGACTGTCCTGTGTCTCTGTCTGTCCGTCTCTCTGTGTCTCTGTGTCTGTAAATACGTGTCGATGTGTCGCATATGCACGCTACCGGCACCGGAAGGGAAAGTAAGGGGAGGAAGTTCCCCCTCTACTTGCCCTTTTATCTGCCCCTTTCATCTTCCCCTTCCCCTTCCCCTTTCCCTTCCCTTTCATCTTTCCCACCCCTCCCTTCCCTTTCGAAAATCTGGGAATTTTTCGAATTTTTGCAATTTGGAAAATATGGGAATTTCTCAAACTTCGAAAATCTGGGAATTTCCTAAATTGAGAAAATCTGGGAATTTTTTGAATAGCAAAAAAACTACAAAATCTGGGAATGAATTTTTTAATTGCGGAAAATCTGGGAATCTTTAAATTGCGGAAAATCTGGGAATTTTTAAATTTCGAATATTCGCAAAATCTGGGAATTTTTTGAAATTTGGAAAGTTTGGGAATTTTTGAATTGATCAAAATATGGGAATTTTTCAAAATCTTGAAAATGGGAAATCTGGAATTTTTGGTAAATTTGGAAAATTTGAGAATTTTTGAAATTTCGAAAATCTGGAAATTTTTCAAATTGTTGCAATTTGGAAAGTATGGCAATTTTTCCCCTGCCCTTTCATCTCCCCCCTTCCCTTTCATCTTCCCCTTCCCCTTCCCTTTCGTCTTCCCCATCATCTTCCCCTTCCCCGTCACCTTCCCCTTCATACTCCCCCTTCCTCTCCTCCCCTCCCTTCCATTGGTGAATCCAAAACTGGCCCGACTGGAAATCGCAGGTCCCATTTTCGAGTTAATTGCGAGCGTCCGGCCGATATCGATCCGATTGGATGGCTTCTGGGCCGGTTTTTTTTTCAGTCTAGGGCCGATAACTGTGGCTACTGAGCCGATTGACGAAGGTACTGGGCCGATTGGAAGCCCTAAGGAATTGAGTATAGGGCCGATCGAAGCGTTGGGAATCGAATATCGGGTCGTTTCGAACGCTAGGGTCCGATATTGGGCCATTTGGAATGCCTAGGGTCCGATACTGGGCCGTGTGGAACGCTAGGGTCCGATATTGGGCCGATGGGAGCGTTGGGGTTCGATATTGGGCCGTTTGGAACGCCCGGGCCCGATATTGGGCCGTTTGGAACGTCTAGGGTCCGATACTGGGCCGTTTGGAACGACTAGGGTCCAATATTAGGCCGTTTGGAACGCCAGGGGTCCGATATTGGGCCGTTTGGAACGCCTAGGGTCCGATATTAGGCCGTTTGGAACGCCAGGGGTCCGATATTGGGCCGTTTGGAACGCCAGGGTCCGATATTGGGCCAATGAGAGCGATGGGGGTTCAATATTGGGCCGTTTGGGGTTCGTGTATGCTTGTGTCGTAATATTTTATTTTGTACGACTACAGCACGTCTTATAAGTAATTTTATACATATATACTATATATTATATATATAAAATAATAATAATAATAATAATACATATTTAATAAATTCTACTTTGACCATCCAATGCAGCGTCACGATCGGATTTACACAAAGCAGCCTTAGTAATCCAGAAAAAAATATTTATCGATCAAGAAAAAAAAACCAATGTTAATAATAATAATAATGTTTATTTATAAAAATTCGTAAAATTTTTAAAAATTTAATAAACCCTCGAAAACCAAAGTTAAAAGAAAAAAAAGGTCGAATTTCCCCCCAATTTAAAACAATTGATAAATCATGAAAATGCGTCGTCATCTAAAAATCGTAAAGACTCTTAACCACGTTTTCGCTGAAAATTCCGTGAAATCTTTTAATCTTCGCTTTGCGACAACGACTCTTTGCGTTCCCTTGGCCAGATTTCTCAAGACGTGAGTAAAGGTAGATCCCGTAGATGCTAGAAAAACCCGAAATCTCTGGAAACGAACCTGAATTTCTTTGAAAAATAACCTTTTTTTTTATATAACAATGTGTAATTTATGGACACCGTTTTGTAGAAATGTTTGGAATTTTTTGGGTGAAAGTAGAAATTTCGAGCTCCAAAATGAGCCAAAATCGAAATTTCCACGATTTTTCCTTTCGGAGTTACGAATTTTTGAAAATGAAATATCGAAACTTCGAATTAAGAAAAAATTAAGAAAAATTTTTTTTTGTTATTGTAATTTTGTTATGGAATTTAATTTGTCTTTTTCAAATGTTGGAATTTGAAACAAAAAATTGAATTTAGTGTTTAAAAAATTACAATTACCAAAAAGGATTTTTTTTTTAATTTATGAGAAATTTGAAGTTTTTCCATGAAAGTTCAGGAAAACTTGAAATATTCCCAAACCCAAAATTTCGTTTTTGAAAAGACAATTCTTTAGCTTGAAACCCTCGAAAACTTCAAAAAAACAAGAAAAAAATAATAATAAATAATGAAAATCAACTTTTTTTCCATCAAAATTAAGGTCGAAATCAAAATCTGCTTCCCATTGAATCCCAAAATAAAAAAAAATAATTCGGAATTCTCCAGACTTGCGTCATTCCAGTCTCACCTATTTTGCAAGAAACAAAAAAAAATCATTTTTATTTTTCTCAACTTTGGTCCTATTTTTTTCTAATTTTTTGCCTATTTTTCAATTGTTTATAAATTTGTCCTTTCTTTCTATTTTTTTCTAATTTTCTATTTTTTCTATTTTCTTCTATTTTCTTCTAATTTTTCCCTATTTTTCTATTTTTTTTTCAAGTTTGTATTTTTTTTCTAATTTTTCTCTATTTTTTTTTCTCATTTTTAAAAAATTTTTAGATAAATAAATAAACAAATGAATAAAAATTCTCCAGCAAAAACGCTAAAAAAATGTTTTTCCTTTGATTCCAGAGCGAATAGCAGCAGCAACATGGTCGACCAAGCAGTCCTGGACAAACTGGAGGCTGGCTATGCCAAACTCGCAGCATCCGACAGCAAATCTCTGCTGAAGAAGTATCTGACGAAGGAGCTGTTCGATCAGCTGAAGACCAAGAAAACCTCCTTCGGCTCCACGTTGCTGGACGTGATCCAGTCCGGACTGGAGAACCACGACTCTGGAGTGGGCATCTACGCCCCAGACGCCGAGTCTTACACCGTCTTCGCCGACTTGTTCGACCCCATCATCGAGGACTACCATGGTGGATTCAAGAAATCCGACAAGCACCCGCCCAAGGACTTCGGGGATGTCGATACCCTTGGAAACCTTGACCCTGCTGTAATTTTTCAATTATTTTATTATATATTTTTTTTATTGTGAAGGGTTATACAATTTTAAGAATTTCGAATATTTGGAAAATTTGGAAAACTGAGTTTTTGAAATTTTGGAAGTCTGAGAAGTTTTCAAATTTTTGAAAATGGAAAATCTGGGATTTGGTGGAAATTTGGAAAATTTGAGAATTTTTGAAATGTGAGAATTTTTTAGATTTTTGAAAATCTGGGAATTTTTTGAAATCTTGAAAATGGAAAATCTGGGATTTTTTAAAAAATTGGAAAATTTGAGAATTTTTGAATTTTCGAACACCTGGCAATTTTTCAAATTTGTGCAATTTGGAAAATATGGGAATTTTTCAAACTTCGAAAATCTGGGAATTTTTTGAATAGAGAAAATTTGGAAGATCTGTGAATTTTTTAATTGTGGAAAATCTGGGAATTTTGTGAATAGAGAAAATTTGGAAGATTGGCAATTTTTTAATTGTGGAAAATCTGGGAATTTTTTAAATTTCGAATATTCGCAAAATCTAGGAATTTTTCGAATTTTTGAAATTTGGAAAGTTTGGAAATCTTTGAAATGTAGAAAATATCGGATTTTTTCGAATTTCGATGACCTAGAAAATATGGGAATTTCTCAAATTTTAAAAATCTAGATCTAGGAATTGTTGAAATGTGGAAAATCTAGAAATTTTTCAAAATTTGAAAATCTTATTTTTCTTAAGTTAAAATTTTGGGAAATGGAAAATCTGGGGTTTTTTAGAAATTTGGATATTTCGAGAATTTTTGAAATGTGGAAAATCTGGAAAATTTCGGAATTTCTTAAATGTGAAAAATCTAGAAATTTTGGAAAATATGAAATTTCTGGAAATTTTTCAAATGTTAAAAATCTAAAAAAATCTAAGAATCCTAAAAATGCTGAAAATGAGAAAAAAATCCCAGATTTTAAATTCCATTCCTTAAAAATTCCAAAACTCAAATTTTGCTTCTAATTTAAAAATTATTTACAAAAAAAGAAATAAAATTGTCCTATTTTTCAATATTTTGTCTCTTCCTTTCAGGGCGAATTCATCGTTTCCACCCGTGTGAGATGCGGACGCTCCCTGGAGGGCTATCCCTTCAACCCATGCCTCACCGAGGCCCAATACAAGGAGATGGAGGAGAAGGTGT
Source organism: Gasteruption jaculator (assembly GCA_949825005.1). Taxonomy (NCBI): domain Eukaryota; kingdom Metazoa; phylum Arthropoda; class Insecta; order Hymenoptera; family Gasteruptiidae; genus Gasteruption; species Gasteruption jaculator. The sequence goes on along the minus strand of OX463766.1, from coordinate 1,339,602 downwards.
CCAGCACCTTATCGGGCTTGGAAGGGGAATTAAAGGGAACGTTTTACCCCCTGACTGGAATGACCAAGGAAGTCCAGCAGAAGCTCATCGACGACCATTTCCTCTTCAAGGAGGGAGACCGATTCCTCCAGGCCGCCAATGCCTGCAGATTCTGGCCCACCGGGCGTGGTATCTTCCACAACGACGCCAAGACTTTCCTGGTTTGGTGCAACGAGGAGGATCATCTCCGTATCATTTCCATGCAAATGGGCGGTGATCTGGGACAGGTAGAATTATTTTTCGAATTTTTTAAACTCTGGAAATTTGGGAATTTTTGAAATTGAAAAAATCTGGGGATTTTTCAAGTTTCGAAAATCTGGAAGATCTGGGAATTTTTGTAATTGAAAAAATTTGGAAGAACTGGGAATTCTTTAAATACAAAAAATCTGGGAATTTTTCAAATTTCTAATATTTGCAGTCTGGGAATTTTTTAATTCTGGAAAATCTGGGAATTTTTCAACATTCGAAAATCTGGGAATTTTTCAACATTCGAAAATCTGGGAATTTTTTTAATACAGAAAATCTGGGAATTTTGTAAATTTCGAATATTTGCAGTCTGGGAATTTTTCAACATTCGAAGATCTGGGAATTTTTTAAATTTCGAATATTTGCAAAGGTTGGGAATTTTTTAATTCTGGAAAATCTGGGAATTTTTTAATTGTGGAAAATCTGGGAATTTTGCAACTTTCGAAGATCTGGGAATTTTTTAATTGTGGAAAGTGTGATTTTTCAAATTTCGAAAATCTGGCAATTTTTTAAATTTCGAGTATTTGGGTATTTTTTAAATAGAGAAAATCTACAAAATCTGGACATTTATTAATTGTGGAAAATCTGGGAATTTTTAAATTTCGAATATTCGCAAAATCTGGGAATTTTTTAAATTTCGAAAATCTGCAAAATCTGGGAACTTTTTAATTGCGGAGAATCTGGGGAAATTTTAAAAATTTCGAATATTCTGGAAAAAAGAAAAATCTGGAAGATCTGGGAATTTTTTTAATTCCGAAAATCTAGGAATTTTTTTAATTTCGAAAATCTAGGCATATTTAAAAATTTGAAAATCCGAGAATTTCCGTAATTTCGAAAACCTCGGAATTTTTCAGATTTTGGAAACCTAGAAAATCTGGTGAATTAAAAAAAATTTTTTGAAGCCCGGAACATTTGATAATTTTTTTTATTTGCAAAATTTAAGAAAAACAAAAAAATTTCGAAAATCCAAACTCTAATTATCTTTTTTTTTTAAATCCAGGTCTACCGTCGTCTCGTGACGGCCGTGAACGAGATCGAGAAGAGATTGCCGTTCTCGCACCACGACCGCTTCGGGTTCCTGACCTTCTGCCCGACCAACTTGGGCACGACCGTGCGCGCCTCGGTGCACATCAAGGTGCCGAAACTGGCCGCGAAGAAGGAGAAGCTCGAGGAGGTGGCCGCCAAGTTCAACCTGCAGGTGCGCGGCACCCGCGGCGAGCACACCGAGGCCGAGGGCGGCATCTACGACATCTCCAACAAGCGGCGCCTCGGCTTGACCGAGTACCAGGCTGTGAAAGAGATGCACGATGGCATCGCCGAACTCATTAAAATCGAAAAGGAACTTCCTTAGATCCGCCCCTCCCCCCTTTCTTCACCCCCTTCCCCCATGATCCTGTTCCCGAATGAAAAGAAAAAAAAATCCAAAAAAAGAAAACGCTAAATTTTTAACCCCCCGTCCCCAATTCCCGTTCCTTTCCCCGATAAGACCGACGAAAAATCATCAATCCCGGTTCCTTTTCACCGAAAACGGCATTCGCGGGGGACTTTCGGTGCCCGAAAGCTCGAAATTCGTCTCTGCGCAGGATTTCCACGGTCTGGGATCTACTGCGCATCGAGTTTAGGCTCGAAACCGCCTTGGAATGCGCAGAACTTTGATTCGCGCATGCGTGGGAGTGTTTTGGGGGTTCTGCACATGAGCGGGAGCGATTCGATGGCTCTACGCGTGCGCAGAAGCGATTCGATGGCTCTCCGCGTGCGCAGAAGCGATTCGATGGCTCTACGCGTGCGCAGAAGCGATTCGAGTGTTCTACGCATGCGCAGAAGCGCTTTTTCTTCGAAAAACCCCGCGAGTATCGCGAATCGGATGAAAAATCGGTCCCTTTTCGATGTGATGGAAGAGAAAGAATGAGTTTTTGCCGGATTTTCGTTATGGTTCCTTCAATTGATACCAAAAAAAAGCAGAAAAGAAAAGAATTTCGCAGAGACGGTTTTACGATCGCAAAGAAAAATGTTTCAACAACAAAAGATGAAGAGGAAAAATGTATTTTAATTTACTTTATTTTTATTTTACTTTAATGTCGTACTGTTACAGTATTTCCCCGCTTTTCTTTTCTTCTTCTTCGATTTTTTTTTTCGGGAAAAACAAAGTAATACTCCTATTGTTGTTACGACTACGATTACGATTATTATTATTAATTACGTCGATGCAAAGCGAAATACGCAGTATTTTTTTTTGAGATTAGCTTTCATTAGTTTTTCCTTGTCCGAAATAATTTTTTTTGGTCTCTTTTCCGTTCCTTCAGCTTTTTATCAAACTTATTTAGTCCTCGGGGTTTTTTTTTCTCCTTTTTTCGACAATTCCAAATTTTGATTTTGGAATTGCGCGCGATTGGTGGGTTGGTTTTCGAGGATTCTCGGATTGGACGAATATTAAAAAGAAAAAAAAATAATTATATTTAAGAAAAATAAATAATTGATTTTTTCAATTCGTCAATTCTTTGAAAAAAAAATTGTATTTTTTTTCTTTTGGTTTCGTGCGATTCGAAAATTTTTCGAACATTGCCGGATTTTCAGCAGCGATCAAAGAAAAAAAGTAAGAAAAAATAAAAGGAAGAAAATTAATAACAAAAAAAAAACCCTAAAACCTCCGATGTACGAGAAACGCAAGTTTAGGACACGAATAAAAAGACATACACACAAGGAAAAGCTCTCGTTTTGTGTTTCAGGGGAAATCCACTTTTTTTTTCCCTCCAAATTTCCCAATCGTGGAATTATTTTTTTTTTAATTTTTATAACAGGAATTTCGGTTTTTTCAAACAAAAATTTGTTTTCTTTTTTTCAAAAATTGTATATTTTCTATAAACAATTATTTTTTTCCAACATTTACTATAAAAATATGTACCAATTTCGATATACATATATTTCATTCGAAAATAATGTCTCATTTAATTGATTAATTCAAATTAATATTATTGAAGTCCCTTCTTGGAAGCACTTGAATATATTTACAGTAATTTTTCTTATTATTTTAATATATATATTTTTATTACTCTATAAAAAAATTGTATATATAGATATATTTTTCTGAATATTTGATAATTAATTTTTTTCACTCTAATTATATATTTTTTTTTCAGTGAGGAATTTGAAGAAAAAATTGATAGTTTAAAAAAATTCTTGAATCGGTATAAATTCGAATGTGCGAGAACGAAATTTCAGAATATCAAAAATAAAAAAATTTTCGAAATACCTGAAAATTTCAAATTTCTTGAAATATTCAAAGTTCCTGAAATTTCAAATTTCCCGAAATTTTCAAGTTTGCTGAAATTATTAAATTTCCTGAAATTTTCAAATTTCCTGGATTTTTCAAATTTCCTGGAATTATCAAATTTCCTGGATTTTTCAAATTTTCTGAAATTTTCGAATTTCCTGAAATTTTCGAATTTCCTGAAATTTTCAAGTTTCCTGAAAATTTCAAATTTCCTGAAAATTTCAAATTACCTGAAATTTTCGAATTTCCTGGATTTTTCAAATTTCCTGAAATTTTCAAATTTAATTGGCTTTAACTCGAAAGCCTTCGCTCAGACGATTCAAGTATTCCTTACGACAGGACATTTCGTCAGCAGGTCTGTTATACGGCAGCCAAACGGGTTCTCCGACGAAATAACGTTTGGCTTTGATGAAATCCTGAAAATAAAAAAAAAGGGAAATATTACATTGCAATTGTTCGATTTTTTCAGATTTTTCAGATTTGATTTTTTAGGTTTCAGAAATTCTGATAATTAAAAAGAAAATTCCCATTGAAATCTAAAAATTTCTATGGGAACGAAAAAAAAAAAAAAAAATTGAAACATTTTAGAAAAATAAAAAAGTCTCAGAAATATATTTAAGAAATTCTGAAAATCAAAAAGAAAATTCCCATTGAAATAAAAATTTCTGTGAAAACTAAAGAAAAAATATTTGAAACATTTTGAAAAAATAAAAATGTCAGAAAAATATTTTAAAAATTCTGAAGATCAAAAAGAAAATTCCCATCGCCTCGAAAATTTGTAAAAAAAATGATTTCTGAAGTTTCTTACGTTCACGTCCAACGTGAATCTGTGGTATATCCCAGAAGGAATGATTATCAAATCTCCAGATTTCACCTCCACTCGAATCCAGTTATCATTTTTGTCCCTGACGTCGAAGTACCCGGATCCGTCCAAAACCAGGCGAATTTCCTCGTCGGTGTGGAGATGTTCGGTGAAAAAATTTTTCAACTGAAAAGAAAAAGAAAATAAAAGAGCAAAATATCTCAGTGCGATGAATTTTTCGAATTTCTCAAAATTTACCTTTTCCTCGTAATTCGGGAGACAGTCTTTGGAGCAAACGATTTCATCTTCGTAGGAATACCCTCGATCTTCCTTCAGTCGAGTCAAAATTTCATCGGTTTTGTAATTTTGGTGGTCGATCTGAAAATTTCAAGATGTGATTTTTTTGTTTTGATGAAAATGCACATCTTATAAAAATGATTGATGAATTATGGGTACCCATTTCAACCATGATTGATGAATTATGGGTACCCATTTGAAGCATGATTGACGACGACTTATAGGTACCCGATCGAAGCATAATTGATGTATTATGGGTAGCCAGTGGAAGCATGATTGATGAATTATGGGTACCCACTTGAAGCATGATTGACGACTTATGGGTACCCTATCGAATCATGATTGATGATTTATGGGTACCCTAGCAAAACCATGATTGATAATTTATGGGTAACCCCACTGGAACCATGATTGATAACTTATGGGTACCTCATTTCAACCATGATTGATGAATTATGGGTACCCGATTGAAGCATGATTTTGATGACTTATGGCTACCCCACTTGAAGCATGATTGACGACTTATGGGTACCCCACTTGAATCATGATTGACGACTACGGGTCCCAATCGAAGCATGATTGACGAATTATGGGTACCCTATCGAACCATGATTGATGATTTATGGATACCCCACTTGAAGCATGATTGATGAATTATGGGTATCCACTTGAAGCATGATTGGACGACTTATGGGTCCCAATCGAAGCATGATTGATGAATTATGGGTACCCCATTTCAATCATGATTGATGAATTATGGGTATCCACTTGAAGCATGATTGACGACTTATCGGTACCCTATCGAACCATGATTGATGATTTATGGATACCCCACTTGAACCATCATTGACGACTTATGGGTACTCTATCGAACCATAATTGATGACTTATGGGTACCCAATAGAAGCATGATTGACGACTTATGGGTACCCCACTTGAAGCATGATTGATGACTTATAATTGATGACTTATGGGCACCCAATGGAAGCATGATTGACGACTTATGGGTACCCAATGGAAGCATGATTGATGACTTATGGGTACCCAATTGAAGGTGTATTGAAGGTAGGTAAAGGTAGATTAGTCGGTTGGTCAGTAGGTTTCGGAGGTTTTCGTGGGATGGAGCCTCGAACCTTGAAATATTCGACGCCGGTGGCCGCGAAGAGTTCCTCCAAAGACAGGAATTGCGCCGGATTACGGTGGTTCTCGAACCGTTGGTCTTCCAGCGGTCCCTCCTTCATGTACCAGGCGCGAACCATTTTTCTTTTTTTTTTTTTTTACCAGGAACGATCGAGTGCGACCAAGTGCCTCTTGTATTTGCTGCTGTTATAACTCTGATAACTGATAATGCGTAAATTGGAGAGACGAAAAAAGTGGAAAAAAGTTGGAACGTGGTTGGAACCAGAACCAGTGGAATTTCCAAGTTCCTCGGTCCCAGGTCCAAGTTTCAAATGGTTACCGGTAATCGGTAACTGGTGACTAGTACGAGCGGCAAATTTGAAGATCAATCAATCAATCGCATAATATTTTATTATTTGTAAATTTTATATTTTGCAATTCTTGTATTTTGTATTCCGTTATTTATCAATTTCACATTTTGTCATTTTTGAATTTTATATTTTGGAATTCTCGTATTTTGCTATTTTCAAATTATCGAATTTTGTTTTTCTCAAATTTTATGTTTCGTGATTTTTATAATTCATATTTTGTTATTTTCAAATTTTCCAATTTTTTATTTTTACATTTCGAATTTTCTATTTTGTTATTATTCAATTTTCCATTTTCTTAATTTTTTTACATTTCAAATTTTCTATTTTGATCTTATTCAATTTTCCAATTTTTTATTTTTTTACTTTTCGCTAATTTTTTATTTTTTACTTTCGCTTTTACATTTTGCTATTTTTCAAATTTTCTATTTTTTATTTTTCCATTTCGAATTTTCCATTTTGTTATTGAAATTTCCATTTTTTAATTTTTTTAGATTTCGAATTTTTCATTTCGTTATTATTCAATTTTCTAATTATTTATTTTTATACATTTCGAATTCTCTATTTTGTTCTTATTCAATTTTCTAATTTTTCATTTTTTTACATTTTGAATTTTCCATTTTGTTATTTCTCAAATTTTCAATTTTTTCATTTTGTTATTTTTCAAATCTCCAATTTTTTATTCTTCCATTTCGAATTTTCTATTTTTCTATTTCGTTATTATTCAATTTTCTAATTATTTATTTTTTTACCTTTCGAATTCTCTATTTTATTATTATTCAATTTTCTAATTTTTTATTTTTTTACATTTTGAATTTTCCATGTTGTTCTTATTCAATTTTCAATTTTTTATTTTTCCCTTTCGAATTTTCCATTTTGTTATTTTCCAAATTTCCAATTTTTTATTTTTCCATTTCGAATTTTCTATTTTTCTATTTTGTTATTATTCTATTTTCCATTTTTAAAAATTTGTTTACATTTCGAATTTTCCATTTTGTTCTTATTCAATTTTCTAATTTTTTATTTTTTTACATTTCGAATTTTTCATTTTGTTAGTTTGCAAATTTGCAATTTTTTATTTTTCCATTTCGAATTTTCTATTTTTCTATTTTGTTATTATTCAATTTTTCATTTTTTTATATTTTTTTACATTTCGAATTTTCCATTTTGTTATTTTTCAAATTTTCAATTTTGTATTTTTACATTTCGAATTTTCCACTTTGTTATTATTTAATTTTCTAATTTTCCACATTTTTAAATTTCCAATTTATTTATCAACATTAAAATTTGCCGCTTGACAAAAATGGCTCCGTAAGTTTCTAACTTTAACGTGCCATTTCCCGCCCAAAAGAGCTCGAGTTGCCGGTTTTAGCAGCATGGCTCCGTTTTATTTACGTTTTAACTTGAACCTTCAAGTGATTTCAAGTATTAAGTGAAACGAGGTTGGGATTCGGGACCTCGGGACCTTGGAATTTAAGATTGAACGGTCCATCGGTGAGATCCGGCCAATTTCCAAATTTCAATTTTTCATTTTTCTTCAATAACACAAAAAGTCGAATTTTTATGAAGTTCAGGTGCAGGTCACACGTGAAAGAAATTTTTGTGAAACGTCTTCCCCGAGAATGAGTGAAACCGAACGTAAGGGGAACTTTGATTAATATTTTGTTGTTTTTGTATTTGAGGATTTTGTCATTTTAACATTCTGATATTTTGTATTTTGTTTTTGAATTTTTGATATTTTGTATTTTGTTGATTTTGAATTTTGGATATTTTGTGCTTTGTTGTTTTTGAGTTTTGTATATTTTGTTATTTTTGTATTCGATGATTTTGTTATTTTAAAATTCTACATTTTGTTATTTTTCGTATTTTATATTTTGTTACTTTTATGGTTTTCTAATTTCGTTACTCTTGAATTTTGTATTTCGTTATTTTTCAATGTCGTATTTTACTATTTTCAAATTTTGTAATTTTGTTATTTTCTAAATTTATATTTTGTTATTTTTGTATTTTATAATTTTGTTATTTTTGAACTCCACATTTCGTTATTTTTTGGATTTTATATTTTGTTACTTTTACGTTTTCCAATTTCGTTACTTCTGAATTTCGTATTTTGTTATTATTCAATTTCATATTTTGCAATTTTCAAATTTTGTAATTATGTTATTTTCAAATTTAATTTTTCGTTACTTTCGAGTGTTACATTTACTTATTTTTGAATTTCGTACTTTGCTGTTTTCAAATTTTGTATTTCGTTATTTTCAAATTTTATAATTTCGTTATTTTCAAACTTCAGATTTTATTATTTTTGTATTTTTTATTCTACTAATTTTAAACGTTCCATTTTGTTCACAGCTTCCCCGCGTCGAGCCAAGCGTCAGAAAACTGACAAGATAGGCAAAGCTTCGGCATTCGAAAAACTGAGAGCCCTACAAGGCAGCAAAAACAAGTACGAAGTCAAGGAGTTGGAGAATGTTTACGACGAAGTCGACGAGAAAGTTTACACCAAGACCGTTTTGGAAAGACAGACCGACGACTGGATCGTCGACGATGGTAAGTCCTCGATTTTACGAAGCAATTAATTATTATTATTATTATTATTAATATTTCTTAATAAAACTTGAAATATTATTGTAAAAATTGCTAAATTGAAAATTTTCGTATTTCGTTATTTTTCAATTTCATATTTTGCTATTGTCAAATTTTGTTATTTTGTTATTTTTGAATTTTATATTTTGTTGTTTTTCAACTTCATATTTTGCTAATTTCAAATTTTGTAATTTTGTTATTTTTGAATTTTGTATTTTGTTATTTTCCAAATTAATATTTTGCAATTTTCAAATTTCGTAATTTTGTTATTTTCAAATTTGATATTTCATTACTTTTTTTGTCATGTCGCCACCGTTTTGAAAATTGTGTAAAACAGGTGGGAGCGGATACGTCGAAGACGGTCGAGAAATCTTTGACGATGACCTGGACGATGAGAGTATCAGCGAAGCTAGACGGAACAATGCTGCCGGACCGAGGAAGAAGAAGAAAAAGGAGGATGCGAAAGCCAAGGGAAATATCAAGAACATGTTCATGAGCATGTCCTCGAAGAGCAGCAACAGCAAAGTAGCGAGCGACCAAAACGATGATAATTTGCTCGGCGACTTGTTGTCGGAGTTGCAGAACGAACAAAATGCACCGAAAAAGAAGGAAACTCCAGTTCGGAACAAATTTTCCACAGTTTCGAAGACCGAGTGAGAATTCTATTGTTTTTGATTTAATTTTCATTCGAAATATTTATTAATTCGAATATTTTATTATTTTGTTCAGACACTATTTGTAATAATTTTTTTTTCCTTTGTTGTTTATTATTTCCTCTGCCTTCGTTATTTATTTATTATTTTTCAAAAATTATGTTATACCTTTTTTTTTCTTTATTATTTATTTTATTTATTTATTATTTATTTTTTGCCTCTATTATTTTGTTTTCTTTTTTTTTCTCTCCAGGCAAATGAATAAACGCGAGACAGAAATGAAAAAGAAGGAGGAAGTGGCAAAAATCGACGAAATAGAAATCGAAGATTTCAACGAACCGATTTTCGACCAACCGAAACCAAAAATGATCGACACGAAGAATAAGTCGAGCGAAGAAAAAGTTTCTTCGAGCAGCCAAAGAATCGAGGACAGCAATTTCAGCCAAGATTCGATGGATGAGATCGAAAGTGTGAAATCCGATGGAGTCGATAGTCGGAGTCAAGCGATCGAGGAGGATATAAGCCAATACGTTGGTGATGTAAATTTCCTTTTCTTCATTTTTTCTTTTTTAGGGAACCTGTGAAAATAATAATTTAATTCCATTCGAATTTATTTCAATTTTTCATAAAATTGCATTTTTTTTTATTAAAAAAAAATTGAATTTTTATTGTTCAATTTTAATTTCAAATTTTCAATTTTTTTTCTAAGAAAAAAATTTGCCAGTTTTGGAAAATTCTGAATCGACACAAATTTTGCAGCTTTCGAACGTGGACTTCGAAAACCCTACGATGGACGACACGAGCAAAACGAAATTTTCACTAACGAGCAAAACGATTGTCGAGGAAGGCCCCGAAGCTGACAAGGAATGGACCGAAGACTTCGACATCGACAACGAACTTTTCAGTCAATGGGAAACCGACTTTGCCGGTCAGAAGGAAATCAGCTCCGACACTCCCTTGGATCCCGGGGAAATCCAGCTTCCTTTGACTAAAAATTCCAAGGACGAGATGGTTTTTCGGTTTTTCTGGTGGGACGCCTTCGAGGATCCCTACCGACAACCCGGGACCGTTTACCTCTTCGGCAAGACTTATATAGAAAAGGCCAAAGCTCACGTCTCCTGTTGTTTGACTGTAAAAAATATCCCCAGGAGGGTTTACCTGTTACCCAGGGAATACGTGAGTGTGAATTTTTTAAAAATACAGTAGAAGCTCGATTTTTTGGAATTTTTAGTTTCTATTGTTTCATTTTTTGCATTTTTAGTTTCAATTTATTAATTTTGTATATTTTTATTTTGCTTTTTTAATTTTATGAACTTTTATTTTGATTTTCTTATTTTTTAAATATTTTATATTTAAAGAATAAATATTTTTGAATTTTTTAAATGCAGTCGAAGCTTGATTTTTGAAATTTTTAGTTCGATCGTTTCATTTTTTTTGAAATTTTAATTTGAATTGATTAATTTTGTACGTTCCTATTTTGCTTTTTTAATTTTATGAATTTGTAATTTGATTTTCTGATGTTTTTAATATTTTATATTAAAAAAATAATTATTTTTGAATTTTTTTATACAGTCGAAGCTTGATTTTTGAAATTTTTAGTTCGATCGTTTCATTTTTTTGAAATTTTAATTTGAATTGATTAATTTTGCACGTTCCTATTTTGCTTTTTTAATTTTTATGAATTTTTAATTTGACTTTCTATATAATAATAATAATAATAAATTTGCTTTGAAATAATAATTGAATTTTTCATTTCCACTTTTCCCTTTTTGAGAATAATTTCCAAAATTTGTTAATTCCATGTTTCCTAAATTATCAAAATAATATTTCCACTAATATCCAATTTTATCAAAAGTTACATTTGATAAATTATTATTATTTATTATTTTTATTAGTTATTACCTTATTAGTTATTATTTGATTAATTATTATTTGATTAATTATTTCCCTCCAGGTACAGGAAAATAATACCTCCGACTCGGAACCGCAAGCGAACACTTTGGAAAATGTTTACAAGGAATTCAACGAATACGCGAACCGAAGTGGTATAAAAGAGTTCCGATCGAGTCGAGTCACCAAACATTATGCATTCGAGCAAAAAGATACTCCGAGAACCTGTGAATACTTGGAGGTTCGATACTCGACCAGTTACCCACAAATGGATCCGAATTACAGTGGGAAATGCATCGAACGAGTCTTCGGGACCACTGTCAATTCTTTGGAATTGTTGTTGATCGAGAGGAACATCAAAGGTCCTTGCTGGCTGGAAGTCAAATCTCCAGTTTCTGCTGGAAATTCTGCCAGTTGGTGTAAATTACAGGTAATTAATAAAAATATTATTTGTTTCAAATAAAAAAAAAATATTTATTAACGGTTTTCATTTTTTCTGCACAAATTATTGATAAATTGATTATTTGATCTAAATAAATAATTATATTAGATATAATTTTTTGTTTATCGATCCTTCGATCCCAATATTTTGAAAATCCTCTTAGGAGTCGATTAACAAATTTCTAATAGTAAGTTTCAAAATTTTATCGAATAGAAAATTATTTTCCATTTTTTGAAAATTCTGAATCGATACAAATTTGCAGTTTGATAATATTTTATAAATAATATTATTAAATATTAATTTTCTTTCGAAGGTGAATTGTTTGAAAATGGAGAACATTTCGGTGTACACGGAGTTACAAAATATTCCGATCCCACCGATGTCGGTCGCAACGATGAACCTTCGGGTTTCGTTTAACAGCAAGTCGCAGCAAAACGAGATTGTTATGGCAGCGATCCTGCTTCACAGCAAGTACCAGGTCGACAAAGCTCCTCCGAAGCCTCCCTTCGAGCAACATTATTGCAGTATGTCAATTATTTTTACATTAAATTATTATTTTCTATAATATTATAATTTTAATATTAAATAATTATTTTAGTAATAATATAATTTTAATGTTAAACAATTATTTTAATAATATTATAATTTTAATATTATTAAAATAATAATTTCAATAATAATATAATTTTAATGTTAAATAATTATTTTAATATTAAATTTCATACAAATTTTTAAACATTCCATTTTATTAAATTTGAAAAAATAATTAATTTTTTCCACTGCAGTTATAACGCATCCGAGGGACACCCTTTGGCCACTGCACTCGAAGGACAAATTGGGCAAAATCACTCACACGAGAATCGTGTCCTGTGATAACGAAAGTGGTTTATTGGAAGAATTGTTGAAAATAATTCATCAAAACGATCCGGATTTGATAGTTGGGTGCGATTGTGGTTTCCAGTATGACGTTTTGGTGAGAAGATTGATGAATTTGAAAGTTTCGAATTGGAGCAGAATTGGGAAACTGAAGAGGTCCACTCCACCTTTTATGAAGGTATTTATTAATTTTACGAATTAATTAAAATTTCCGAATGGAATTGGAAAATTACAATTACAAATTATAATTCAAAAAAATACTGTTACAAAATTAATTCCAAATTGAGAAATTAACAAATTGAATTTTTAAAATATTATTACAAAATAAAATTAAAAAATTGATGAGTTAAAAAGAAAAAATTTTAAAATTACTGTTACAAAATAAATTTAAAAACTGATAAATTAACAAAGAGAAATTTAAAAATTATTATTACAAAATAAATTAACAAAGAAAAATTTTAAAATTACTGTTACAAAATAAATTTAAAAATTGAGGAATTAACAAAGAAAATGCTTCATTATTACAAAATAAATTTAAAAATTACAATTTCGAAATAAATAAAGAATTGAATCATTAATTAATATATTTTCATCTTGTTTCAGGGGAAAGTGAATTTGTCTCAGGTATTTTGCGGTCGTCCCGTTTGCGACATTCAAAATTCGGCGAAGGAATTGAACTTGAAGCTGCGAAATTACGATTTGCAATCTCTCTGCATGTCCGTAAGTGTATAATAATTTTTTTTTTAATTCTAATTTGCAATTCTAATTTATAAAATTTCAGATATACCCTATTTCCACGAATTAACGATAATAATTAATTACAAAATTTGAGTTTCCCTGAAATTGAAACGGTTCAGAGATAATAATTAACTATATAAGTTTATTATTAGTTTTTTAACTTTATTGAAAAAGGTCTTGTCTTCTTGAAGGTTTTCGTTTTTCTATACATTCTCCTTTTTTGTTTAATCAACAACCCCATTTCCGGGGCAACCCTTGTAACAACGAAACAAATAGAAAACAACAACATATCGGGGTATGTTCATAATACCACCGGTACAACTCCCCCCCTTGATAACAGGACCATTTTTATCAGAAGTGGGATTGTTGTCACATGATTAATTCAAAACCTAATCCTGGAACAAAGGAGTGAAATAAGGTTTAAGTCTTCTAACATTGTAAATTCCTTTAACTTCATTCTTTTCGTTAACTAGCAAGTAGCTATTTGGATTAGGAATTTTTTTGATTAAAAAAGGTCCACTATATAGAAATTGGAATTTTTTAGGGATTCCAGTTGAAGGAATTGCATCCTTAATTAAAACCTGATCATTAGCATTGAATGTAAAACCCTTGTGTTTTTTATTAAAACGTTGCTGTCTCTTTAAAGCGACAGATTGTTGTTTTTTCTTTGCTTTGTCCCAAATGTTATTTAAAGTGTCCTGTGTTTTGGTGTTTTGAGGATATTTGAAAAAAAAATGTACGTTTAAATGGTCGGAATCAAGGCCTAGTAATTGTAAAGGTGTGAATCCTGTTGATTCGTGCATAGTACAATTGTGCCATTTTTCAAAATCTTCCAAAAGCTCAGGCCATCTAGTTGGGTTATCTCGTGCATATGTTCGCAAAATTCTTCCCAGTTCTCTCATTGATCTCTCACTGGGATTTGATTGAGGATTATACACTGATGTATTAATTTTTTTAACACCTTCTTTTTGTAAGAACGAATTAAATGTTTTTGAAGAGAATCCAGAAGCATTATCAGAAAGTAGTGCTTTTGGTTTTCCTACAGAGGGAAAATAAATTATCTTGAGTGCTTCAATTATCGTATTTGAATTTGTTGAGGGAAGTGCTATTACTCGTAGATATTTTGTAAAGTTGTCTATCAAAACCAGAATATATTTTAGTTTTTTACAAGGTGGGAGTGGTCCGAAACAGTCCATGGCTACTAATTCGAAAGGTTTTTCCGTTAAAATTGGAATCATTTTTCCTGTTGTGTCCTGATTGAAACTTTTAGTTTTCTGACACAAATCACAAGTTTTTAAAATTTTTCTAATTCGAAATTGTAAGTTCGTTACATAAAACTTAGACCTAATTAGGTGTTCTATTTTTTGAGAGCCAAAGTGAAGTGCGAATTGGTGAATTCTGTAAATAAAAATGTCCGCTAACTCATTAGGGACAATTAATTTCGGGATATTCTTAAATATCACAAACATGATTTTGTTTTTTATTTTAATAGGGGAGTGTCTAAAAATGGGATAACTTTTAACGTCGAAATTCCACAATTCTTTATCTAAGTGTTGATATTCTGGAATTTTCTGTAAACAGGAATTCCAGGACTTAAAAATCTTTTCAATGTTTCCTTGCTTACATGTCAAAATCTGTGCTGAGAAATCATCTTGAAGTATTTTTTTAAAAGTGTATCGAGATAAGGCATCTGCAACTAAATTATTTTTTCCTGGGATGTGTTTTATTGTGATATCAAAATTTTGTAAAAATAAGGCCCATCGTGTTAAGCGATCCGAAGCTAAACTACCATTTCCTAAATTACATGATAATAAGAATTCTAGGGCTCTGTGATCTGTTAATACAGTTGTTTGGTTTCCCAAAAGGAAAATTCTCCACTTCTTAAAAACATGAACAATAGCTAGTAACTCTTTTTCTGTCGTTGAATAATTCAGTTCAGCGTTGTTAAAAGTTCTACTAGTAAAAGCTATAGTTTTTTGAGTACCTGAGTCATCAATTTGAAATAAATGCCCACCTAAACCATGAAAAGAAGCATCCGTTTCTATAAAGAACGGTTTGGAAGTATTGGGATGGAATAAAATAGAACTATCACTCAAAGATGTTTTCAAAGTTTCAAAAGCTTTTTGTTGTTCAGGTGTCCAAATAAATTTATGATCTTTTTTTAGCAAGATTTGTAATGGTTTGGCCAAATTGGCAAAATCTGGAATAAATTTCCTTTCCCAGTTACAAACCCCTAAAAATGATTGTAATTCCTTTTTATTAGTAGGGGTTTTAAAATTTGTTATCGTTTCTTGTGATTCTTTGGTCATTTTTATTCCTAAATCTGAAAACTCATGACCTAAGAATTTAACATCGGAAAAACCGAATTTTGATTTACTTAATTTGATCGTAAATCCTGCTTGGCTTAATCTATGTATTATCGTTTCTACATGTTGAATGTGTTGTTCCCAGTCTGGTGATACAACTAATATATCATCTAGGTAGTTAATGCAAAAAGTTCTAACGTCATTTCCCAAAATTATATCTAACGCCCTTGAAAATGAGGCAACTGCGGTGCACAATCCAAACGGTAATCTTTTAAACACGTAACTTTTGTTGTTAAAAAGAAAACCTGTATACTGTTTAGATTTTTCTTCTAAAGGAATTTGCCAATAAGCATTTGACAGGTCAATTGTGGTAAAAAATTTTGCTTCCGATAAATTTGCCAAAATTTCTTCGAATAACGGTGGTTTTTCAAAATCTTTGCGAAGACGGGAATTAAGAAACCGGGCATCCATACAAAGTCTAATTTTACCATCTTGTTTCTTAACTATTGTTAAGGGGTTTATGTATTGAGTAGGGGTACGTTCGATTATATCCAATTCTATCATTTCTTGGATAAGTTTTGCAGTTTCTTCTCTATAAGCAAACGGAATAGGATATTGGCGTTTGAAAAAAGGTTCTTTATTAATCAAATCAATTTTGTGGTAATAATTTGAAATTTTTCCTGGTTTATCATTAAAACTTGTTTTAAATCTGTCTAATAAACATAATAATTGATTTTTTTGTTGTGCGTTTAAGTTATGGCCTAGCGTGATACTTTTCGAATTCTTTAAGTCCATTAGTTCATTAGTATTATCATTTTTTTTATTAGTTGAAGGTTCTTGAATATTAGCAGGGATCATATTTGCCTTTTCTATTGGAATTTCAAAGAGATTTGCGAGTTGAAAAACCGAATCGGATGTTTCTACTGATTCTAAAAATTTATAATCTATTTTAGTCGGGTAGGTCTCCTCTAAATTTTCTTTTTCGAGTATTTTACTCTTTGAGACCCCCTTTTTTTTAGTATTATTTTTCACGGCAAAAGTGTCTTTCAATTTTCGTAAACATCTTCGCAGGAATCCAGGTTTCGAGTTTGGAGAATGATTTTCAAATAAGAAAGTAGATTGGGGTTCCTTTTTCTTTTTAATTTTATCCAGGCAATAGCTATAAGAAATTTTTACGTTACCCGTGAATAAAAAGTATTGTTCTTTAGGGAAATGGGCTAAACAATTTTTCTCAAGCCAATTTATTCCTAATATCATGGGTTTAGCTAAATTTTTTATAACTAACAATTCTGTTTTAAAAAGATTTTCTTCTATAATTAAGTCCACAAAAATCCGAGTGGTTGTTATTTTTTTTCTTTGTCCTAAAGCTGTGATTATTTCTAGCTTTTTACAAGGAAGTGTTTCAAATTGATAGTTTTTTTTAATTTTTTCAAATATGGCTTCGGAAATGCAAGAGATATTGGCTCCCGTATCCACTACCGCTTCAATTTCGTGGTCTTTAATTTTCACATGTATAACTGGAGTCTTAGCGTAAGTGTGAGACTCTAAAAGAGGTCCTTGAGAAATTTCGTTATGAATATCCATTTCTAGAATGAATCTCTCTTTCGGGACCCGAAGAAAAAGAGATTCTTTTAGTTTTCCGAATCGGAAAACGTATCTGAAATAGGTACAGTTTCCTCTTCGACTGTACCTTGAATTTCTAGTGAGTCCTCCAAAAAGTTTACTAATTTAGGTTTAAATCTTCCCTCATCTTGTTTTGATTTAGTAATATACGTTTTATTAAAATTTTGTGCATTTCTGGGAGATTCGTTTCCCTCAACAAATTTTCTGGTGTCGGTTGAATTTCGTGGAACCCATGTAGTCACTCTTTCTTCTCTTTTAGTTAATAAACTATCAATACGAGCTAATACCTCTAAAAATTCGTTTTCGTTACAAAAAGAGGCGTTCATGATAGCCAAATTAATATGTTCTTCAAACTTAACCGAAATAATTTTAGAAATTTGTATAAAAGGCATGGGTGGCTCGACATATTTAATCGAATAAATTAACCCGACTACATATTCAACGAGAGATTCACCAGAAGATCTCCTGTAGCGGGATTGCATAAATTTCATTAAAGCCATTTGTTGTTTTTCATCGCTCCAAAAATATTTGAGGAACGATGTTTTAAAAGAATAGTAATTTTGAAAGTTTAAAGTACTTGCCCAAAGATCTGCAAGGTCAACTAATTTTGAGCGTATAATTCTTAGTTTGAAACTATCATCTAAGGATTTCCAATAATCGTCATTTTCAAAATATTCCAAAAATTTACAAGGATGTAATTTACCTTTTGTTCCAGAATAGGTAGGGAATAAGTCTTTATCCTTAAAGTACTTGGACATTTTAGCAAAGTCTATAGGTTTATAAGTAGAGTCTCCCGTAGAAGATCTGGATGATCTCGTTCCGACGTGTTGCATCAGTTCGGTTAATTTTTCCAAACAAGCAGTAACAGTTGCATTGTGATCCCCTTGTTCTTGGTCTCGATGGAATTCAGAATGCTCGATGCGAGGTACTTGTCCAATCCTATGATTTCGAAAAGATTCCGTTCTGGTCCGTTCAGGGTTTCCTCTTAACCGTACTCCAGGGATGGATGTATTTGTCTCCTGATCGATTACAGCATTTCCGGTGTTTCCCAAGATAGGTCTTCCCAAAAGATTTCTATCCGACAAATTAACGGGGTTCAGATCCAACAAACTGAAGTTTTCTGCAGGATCATTTTCCTCCAAGGCGACTACATTTCCAGCTGGGCCTCCAGGTGGAGTATCCATTCGTGAACCAGATTCTTGACGTGAGATTCCTTGTAAAATGTTCCTTCCAGGAGTCATTAAAAGATTTTGGCCTAAAACTCCAGGAGCCGTTTCGTCGTTATCTATCTCCATGATAGAAGAAATCGGTACGAGTGGGGTAATTTTTTGCTTTCGAGGTCTTCCGGGTCCTCTTTTTTTCATAGGGGTTCGGACTAAGCTCATTTTGTACTTTTAATAATATAAAAATTACTCGAACTTAAAAATTGGTTCTCTGACGTTTTTAAAAAAACGTCCTGTCACGGTCGCCAAATGAAACGGTTCAGAGATAATAATTAACTATATAAGTTTATTATTAGTTTTTTAACTTTATTGAAAAAGGTCTTGTCTTCTTGAAGGTTTTCGTTTTTCTATACATTCTCCTTTTTTGTTTAATCAACAACCCCATTTCCGGGGCAACCCTTGT
This sequence comes from Gasteruption jaculator, assembly GCA_949825005.1. Lineage (NCBI taxonomy): Eukaryota > Metazoa > Arthropoda > Insecta > Hymenoptera > Gasteruptiidae > Gasteruption > Gasteruption jaculator. The sequence goes on along the minus strand of OX463766.1, from coordinate 1,320,720 downwards.
AACAACGAAACAAATAGAAAACAACAACATATCGGGGTATGTTCATAATACCACCGGTACAAAATAAAAAAATTCGTAATAAATTATTTTCTAATTTATTATAATTTTCTTTATTAGAATTATAATAAATTATTTTCTAATTTATTATAATTTTCTTTTTTCTAATTATAATAAATTATAATAGATTATTTTCTTCAGGTGTTAAAAAAGAAGGAGAACGAATGCAAAAATATAATCCCCGGAGAGGTTCCAAAATTCTACATTTCTGCCGAAAAAATCGAAAGTCTGCTGCGTTTAACGATGCTGGAAGCCTCCTACGTCATCGCGATAATGTTCGATCTCAATGTTATCCCTCTGGCTTTGCAAATAACAAATATCGCGGGTAAGAGCGATTTTTAACGAATTCCTTAACACCTTTGCACCTCGATAAAAAATATTAGAGAATTTAGAAAAAAGCTTTATTTCAATTTATAATTTATTATAAATTAATTCAATTGAAAAAATGACGAATTATTTGCATAATATAATTTATAATTATGTTTTGAATAATATTCTTGAAGGAAAAAAGAAAATACAAAAATATGAGAGTTAATATACGAAAATTAAATAAAGAAAAAAAATTTACTGGAATTCAACTGATTTTGAAATACAGGAAATATTTTATCGCGAACATTGAGCGCCGGTCGGGCCGAGAGAAACGAGTATCTGCTGTTACATGCGTTTTTCCAAAAAGGATATATCACACCTGACAAGAAAATTTCGAAAAAAGGGGCCGGAGCTACAGGTAAATTTTTAACTAAAAATAATATATTATTTATATTATTAAATATATTATTTAATTACAATTTTTCATTATTTAATTAAATTATATTATTTAATTAAATTATAATATATTATTTAATTAAAAATAATGTATTATTAATTACGTATTGGGGCCAAACTGAATTTTTATAAAATTTCGTTTTAAAGATAATTCCCGCAAAAAGAAGGCCGCCTATGCCGGTGGTCTGGTTTTGGACCCGAAAAAAGGATTTTACGACCAACTGATACTTTTGATGGATTTTAATTCGCTGTACCCGAGCATCATTCAGGAGTATAATTTATGTTTTACTACAGTAACTGGTGCCGCGTACGCGGATAGCAAGGTACGATTTTTATTAATTTCATATTTTAATTATTAAATTAGTAAACACGATTTTTATTATTTTTGAACTTTATTATTTATTAAAAACAAATATTCCCAGAATTTATGTAAATTATTTTGAACAATATTATGCAATAAAATGAAATTCACGAATTTCTTGGAATTTTCAAAACCCACATTAAACATTTGGATTTTGAATTTGAACAGTCGATTAATTAAATTTTAATTTTATTCAATTTTAATTTTATTTGATTTTGAAATTTTCAAATCGCAATTTTCTATAAAAGCGAATTATTAATTTTTCTGTTTTTTTTTGTAAATTATAATAATTTATAAGAACTGTTATTAATAAAATTATGCAACAACATGAAATTTATTTTAAAAAAATATTCCATAGCAATATTCCCAAAATTTTTATAAATTATTTTGAACAATATTATGCAATAAAATGAAATTCACGAATTTCTTGGAATTTTCAAATCCCACATTAAATATTTGGATTTTTTCATTTGAACAGTAGATTAATTAAATTCTAATTTGATTCAATTTTAATTTTATTTTGAAATTTCCAAATTGGAATTTTCTATAAAAGCGAATTATTAATTTTCTTTTTTTTTTTGTAAATTAGAATAATTTAAAAGAACAAATGTTATTAATAAAATTGTGCAACAGCATGAAATTTATTTAAATAAAATTAAAAAAATCTTTCAGGACCTGTTAATCCCACACTCGGAAGTCGAACCCGGTGTCGTGCCCACGGAGATTCGAAAGCTCGTGCAGAGTCGTGTCGAAGTTAAAAAATTATTGAAAAGTCCAAATCTCTCACCCGAGCTGAAACTGCAATATCACATTCGACAAATGGCTTTGAAATTGACTGCCAATTCCATGTATGGCTGTTTGGGTGCCACTCATTGCCGGTTTTATGCCAAAGGTTTGGCAGCTATGGTCACCGGTGAGATTTTCCTTCGATTAGAAATTTTTCTTTTTTATTTCGAAGAAGATCGAAATGGAAAATCTGAGATTTTTCATGCGTTTAATTATTGCATCTCGGTCCAATTAATATTAATAAAACTTAATTATCAAATTTTAATGCATTTAAGATTTATAAAAAAAAAATAATAATAAATTGGAAAATATGGTATTTTTGTTATTTCGAAGTAAAAAATACAGATTAATTTCAAAAATTGTTTTCTAAAATGGTAGAAAATTAACAAACAAATTATTCATATTTTTTCTTTTCCTTTTTCAAATGGGATCGATCAAAATAAATCATTTTTTGATTTTCTTTTCGTAGCGAAGGGCAGAGAAATATTACAAGAAACCAAATATCTTGTCGAGCGATTGAACTACGAAGTCATTTATGGTGACACCGATTCGATCATGATCAACACTCGGATTCTCGATTACGATGAAGTTTTTTCCATCGGAAAGAAGGTATTCGAGAAGAAATATTTTTTTTTTCTATCTTACTGTTATTATTTTATTTAAATTATTTTCTTATTTTTTAATGAAATTTTTTCATTCATGAATTCAAATTTCATCGGTTCTGTCGAGTCGCTCTAATTTTTTTTAGTCATCGAATGGGATTAAAAAAATTTACATATTATTATCATTGATTTTTATTATATTATATTTGTATTATAATTTATTATTGAATATTGTGATAATTTATGATATATTTATAAACATATTATTATTATTATAGATTAAAAATTTATGGAATAATGATTATTGAAAATTTCGAAATTTAATAATTATTAAATTTCACCAAATTGTTATGAATTCTGAGATTGTTTTTTTTTTCTTTTTATTATTCTAACAAATTAAATTTTCCTAATTTATTTGAATAATAATAATAATTCTGAAAAATGTCCATCCGATTAGTTGTTCGATGAACTTATCGATCGAATTTCGATGAATTATCGATGAATTTCGAATCGAAGGCTAATAATTATTATGTAACTATAAAATTATTAGAAAATTGCAATTTGGAAATTTCAAAATGGAATAAAATAAAATTGAATTAAATCAGAATTTAATTAATCGACCGTTCAAACTCAAAATCCAAATGTTTGATGTGGGATTTGAAAATTCCAAGAAATTCAGGAATTTCATTTTATTGCATAATATTGTTCAAAATAATTTAAATAAATTCTGGGAATATTGCTATGGAATGTTTTTTAAAATAAATTTCATCTTGTTGCATAATTTCATAATGTTATTAATTTTTTTGTTTGTTTCTAGATCAAGCAGGAAGTCAATAAACTGTACAAAAGGGTGGAATTGGACATCGACGGGGTTTTTCGCTACTTATTGTTATTGCAAAAAAAGAAATACGCCGCCCTTACGATGAGCAAATCCCCGGGTGGCGAATTAATTTTTAACACGGAACACAAGGGGTTGGATATCGTGAGGAGGGATTGGTGTCCCCTCGCTTGTGACATCGGAGGGTAAATCAAATTTATTATTATTATTTTATTTTATTTTTTTTCTTCCATACAAGTTTATTATTTTTATATATTTTATTATTGTTATTTTATTTTATTATTTCTATATTTATTATTTTTTTTGTTCCATGCAAATTTATTATTTTTATATTTATTATTTTTTTTTGGTTCGATACAAATTTTTGGAAAAATCCAAATACCAAGTAAGATACTACAAAAATTACAAAAATGCGAAAATTTGTATTTAAACAAAAATCCTAAATTGAATCAACCAGAAATTGATCGATTAAAATTGTACATAAAAAAATTTCCTCGACTTGCAATTGTGTCGCAGGAAAATTCTGAACGAGCTCCTGAGCGACCAGAGTATCGACTCGAAGTTGGAAAAAATTTTTGACATCCTCGAGAACACCTCGAGGGATGTTAAGGAGAATAAAGTGCCTTTGCAGTCGTTGGTTATCACAAAACAGCTGTCGAAAAATCCAAATGAGTACCCGGATGGTCAAAAACAGGCTCACGTCACTGTCGCACTGAGACTGAACAAGGGAGGTGGCAGAATGTGGAAAGTTGGTGACACCGTGCCTTATATTATCTGTGAGGTATTTTTCTTTTTTTTTATTTTTATCGCAACGTAATCAAAACATAATTAATATAAATATTTTTGTTTATTAATATTAGAGTAATGTACGTATTTTATGTTTGCAAATTATATTTATTTCGCTTCGTAATTAATTATCCCCAAATAAATTTTATTTATAATTTAGAGATTTCATAAATAAAAAAATAGTTTAATATTGTGAATAAAATACAAACTTGAGTTTTAATTACAAGTAACCCAATTTAATTGGGTACATTTCTCTCTTTTTTTTTAATCCAATTAGGATAAAAATTATTAATAAAATTGAAAATTGAATATTGAAAATTGATAAAATTGATTAAATTGTAAATTGATAAATTTGAAAATTGATAAAATTGAAAATTGAAAATTGATAAAATTGATAAAATTGAAAATTGATAACATTGAAAATTGAAAATGTATAAAATTGAAAATTGAAAATTTATTAAATTGAAAATTGAAAATGGAAAATTGATGAAATTGGAAATTGATAAAATTGAAAATTGAAAAATTTGAAAATTGATAAAATTGGGTACATTTCTCTAATTTTTTAAAATCCAATTAGGATGAAACGGAAAGATCAGCAACGGAGAGGGCTTATCACATCGACGAATACAAAAAGAGCAAATCCTTGAAAATCGACGTGAATTATTATTTATTGAGTCAATTGTTTCCCGTGATCCATCGTATCTGCGAGCCCATCGAGGGAATCGATGATGTGTTATTAGCAAGATATTTGGGTAATTAATTAACAATCCTAATAATAATAATAAAAAAAATTAACAATTCTAATTGTAAAAATTAGACAAACAAAAACGAGTTAGTAATTCGCTTTTCTTCTCTCATAAATTTTGTTAAAATTTTGTGAATGAATTATGTCTCATTAATATTTATTAATTATCTCCAATTAACGCCGATTAATTATTTTCTAATTTTTTTAAAATTGCCCTTATATTCAATTTAAATTTAATATCAAATTCGCTGCTTAATTAAATTTCAAAATAATTGTTAATATAATTTTTTCAGGATTGGAGGATATTTATAAGCCGAAAAAAGTCATTCACGAGGAAGAGGAAGGCGAAGTTCCAATGATAATCGACGAGGACAGGTTTCGATATTGCATTCCATTTAAATTTAAATGTCGAAATTCCGAATGTGGGACGGAGAATAAAATCGATAACGTTATCACGGAATTCGTAAGTTTCTCAATTTTTTCTATATTCAAATTATTTTAAAAAATTGATGATCGATTATTTAATTTTGAATTGGACCCAATTATATCTAAAAAAATTTTAAAAAATACAATACTTTGTCATTATTATTATTATTATTGATAAAATCGAAAATCGAAAATTGATAATTGATAAAACTGAAAATTGATGATTGGAAATTGAAAATTGATAAAATTAAAAATTGAAATTGAAAAATGAAAATTGATAAAATTGAAAATTGAAAAACGAAAATTGAAAATTGATAAAATTGATAATTGAAAATTAAAAATCGAAAATTGATAAAATTGATAATTGAAAAATGAAAATTGATAAAATTGAAAATTGAAATTGAAAATTGAAAATTGATAAAATTGAAATTGAAAATTGAAAATTGAAAATTGAAAATCGAAAATTGAAAATTGATAAACTTGATAATTGAAAATTGATAATTGAAAATTGATAAAATTGAGAATCGAAAATTGAAAATTGATAAAATTGAAAATTGATAAAATTGAAAATCGAAAATTGAAAATTGATAAAATTGAAAATTGATAGAATTGAATATCGAAAATTGATAAAATTGATAATTGAAAATTGATAAAATTGAAAATTGATAATTGATAAAATTGATAATTGAAAATTGATAAAATTGAGAATCGAAAATTGAAAATTGATAAAATTGAAAATTGATAAAATTGATAATTGAAATTTGAAAATTGATAAAATTGATGAAATTGAAAATCGAAAATTGATGAAATTGAAAATCGAAAATTGATAAAATTGAAAATCGAAAATTGATAAAATTGATAATTGAAAATTGAAAAAATTGAAAATTGAATAAAATTCAAATTTATGGAATTTTCATTGAACCGTTCCTGCCCCAGGAGTTTGAGCAAATAAATGATAAATTTGTATTATCAAAATATTTATAAAAAATATTTTGTAAACAATATATAATCATTCTTTTGTGATTTTGTTTAACAGACAATCGGCAAGAAATTGTCCTTAACGAAGTGCTCGAACCCCGACTGCTCTTGGGCACCCTACACGTACTTCAAAGTACTTCAGAACGAAGTTCACATGCAAATCCGAGAATGCGTGACCCAATACTACAGTGGCTGGATGGAGTGCGAAAATCCAACTTGTTCGGCCAAACAGAATTACCTGCCTCTGAGTTCCCGTTACTCCTACCCCACGTGCGAAGAGTGTTCTGACGATTCTCGAATTCACCGTGTGGTGAGTTTTCCTTTTTTCTTATTTTATTTTATTTATTTATTTTTCATGAAGATTTTTTAGGAATTTTTAAATTTATTTTAAACTTCTGGTTTTAAGATAACGAGTAAATTTCGATTATTTATAAATCTAGAATTTATATTTTTTTTAATTAGAAAATAAATTTAGAATTTGTATAAATTTCGAGTGTCTAAATATTTTAAATTTTTTTGTTAAAAATTTCCTTAAAAATAGAATCTATATTTTTTTAAATTGAAAATTCAGTTAAACTGAAAATTAAAAATCTAATTTTTTTTTAGTATTCAGAAGCGGCGCTGTACAACCAAATGTCTTTCTACCTGAGTATTTTCGATTTAGAGCAGCCCAGTTGCAAAGGTACGATTTTTTTTTTAAATTTATTTTATTTTAATAATTTATTTAAAAATTAATATATCAAATTCATATTCACGAGGAAGCAAATTCGAACGCTTTAATTGTGATTAATGGAATTTATTGATTAAAAAGACGAAAAGAATAAATTAAAAAAAAAATTCTTGAATTATTTTTTTTTTCAATTTTTATTTTCTGAAATTATTATGTTTTTTTGCAGCTTTTGCAGTGGGTTGTCCTCGAGACGTGCAATTCGCCTACGACACATTGAAAGACAGCGTGGAAAGCGTATTAAAACAGAATGCGTATTCGGTCGTGGATTTGGGAAAAATTTTTTCGAAAAAAGAAAACGAAGACGTCACCGAAGGTTTTATGAATCCCGATTTGGAGGAATATCAAGAACCCGAAGACGAATTTCTGGTAAGAAAATTCAAATTATATACATATTTTTGGAATTCATAAATTATGGAAATTTACTTTTTGAAATTATGTATTTAAATTCAAGAAATTGCAAAATTCGAGGTTCGTAAAACTTTAGTTTGAAAATTTATTTAAATTTCGAACAATTGGAAAATTCCAATTACGACAAATTGAAATTTTGGAAATTTCACAATTTTGGAAATTGGAATAATTTAGAATTTATTAAAATTTCGAATAATTGGAAAATTCTATTTACGACAATTTGAAGCTTTGGAAATTCCAAAATTTGTAAATTGGAATAATTAAGAATTTATTTAAAATTCGACCAATTGGAAAATTCCAATTACGACAAATTGAAATTTTGGAAATTCCAAAATTTGTAAATTGGAATAATTCTAAATTTGGAAAATTAATTTCGAATTCGAAAAATTGGAAAAAGATTGCAAAGTTGAAAAATCAATTAAAAATTGGTCGGATTGAAAATTCGAGGAATCCCAAATTTGAGGAATTAATTTAAAACTCGAAAATTTGTAAAATACGAATTTCCAAAATTGGAAAATTCATTTAAAATTTATAACTTTAATTTTTTTTTCAGAGTCTGGCGCAAGATAAGGAAGACTAAACAAAAAAAATATATATGTATATCATTTTTTCTAAATCCAACAATTTTATTCTTTAATTTCCTTTCTTTTAAAAAAAAATCACAAAAATCCTGAATTTTGTAAAAATCGGATAAATATTTTTTACGAGCATTTACATACCTACATATATATTTTTTTTAAATTAAAAATTTCTAATAAAAACAAAATATTTAACGATAATTAATAATAATAGGCGAGAAATGAAAGACCAATCGCAGATTTTTTCGAGTCATCGTATTTGTTTTTAATTTTAATATAAACTTACGTAACAGTATACGTGTAAAATAATTACAAGTTTCTTCGTAGCTTATTTTTTTTAATTATTATTATTTTTTTTGCCTTCTGTACAATTGCAACGATGAGTGGAGCAACAAAAATTTTTGTTTTCTTTGTTTTTCCATTTCTTTGCCCGGAAAAATATAATTTTCATTTTTTTTCCTTATTATTTATTTATTTCAGTAATTTCAGCTTTTTTTTCCTTATTAAACAAAAATTGTTTATTTTCAAAATAAAATTATTTATTTTTGCGCCAAAATAATTTTAAATAACAATTTTCAAATTCCATCGATTAAAATTATTTTTATTTTTTAATTCTACGAGATTAAGAAAATATTTTTTTAATCTTCCAAAAAAACAAATAAAAAAATTAATAAGGGGAAAAAGTCCAAAATTGCATTTTTCCTTTATTAATTATTTCTTGCCCGAATTTTGATTCTGAAAATTTTATTTTCAAAATAAAATTAATGATTTTTACAGGACAATTATTTAAAAAAAATACGTTTCAAGAAAATTTACAAATTCCATTTGTGATTTTTCGTTTTGTTTTTTTTTTAATCGACTTTCTAAGAAATAGCAAAAATATTTTTAAACTAAATTCCGAAAAATATGTGACACAATTAAATCGGTCCGGTTTCTTTTGAAAATTATTCAAAAAATTAACTATATTATTTTTATTTGAAATTAATTAACAAAAATTCGGCAATTCTTTATAAATAATAATTTATACATAATCGCAAGTGGTGGAAACACTAAAAGGACGAATACAAAAACGAACAGCCGTTGTTTGTTTATAGTAAAAAATTCCCTAAAATTAGCTAACAATTTAAGAACGGTTTCGAATAAAATTAATTAAAAAAAAAGGATATTTTTTTAATAATAATAATAATAAGAGGATATCAATGAAAATTGCAACGTTTTTATTCCTGTGGTATTAAAATTATTTAGAAAAAAGAAAATTCCGAAACGAAATTTAATTAAATTATAAAATTTTTAAATTTCTGAGCAATTTTTTAATTTCTAAAATATTAAAAAATGGAACAATTCTGAAACTTGAAAATTTATGAGCAATTTTAAACCTGGATAAATTTGGTAAATAATTAAAAATTTGGTAATTTTGAAATTCTAGTTACAAAATTTATTTTAAAAAATTCCAAAACTGGAGATTTTCCAAATTTTGCAAGTTCCAGTTCCAAATTTCGGAATTTCAAAAATATCCGAAAATGGAAAAATTTTGAAACTTGAAAATTGATGAGAAATTCTAAAAAATTTTCTTAAAAATTTCCAAAACTGGAGAAACTCCAAAATTTGCAAGTTCCAGTTCCAAACTTTGGAATTTCAAAAATGTTAAAATCTGAAAAAAATGACAATTTAACTAAAAATAATGAAACGTTGCAAATTTCGCCGATAATTAATTATTAATACTGCTCATACGATTTTTATCTGTGTTGTATTAAATCAGTCTCAGTCACGTTAGAAATATTATAAAAATTATAGGGTAAATTCGCCGGTAAAAAATTTTGCAACGCCGACGGCATTGTATTAAAATATGTAATATTACTTCGATCCCGGAACACTTGAGTTTCTTGCACTTCTGCATTCCCTTGCACTTCGGAAGGGAAGCTTTGCTGTATCGTCGTCGGTATCGTTTGAACCACTATGGGATGTGCCGACGACGAATGTGGTACCGTTTGAATTACCTGTGGAGAAAAAATTAGTAATTATATATTTTTTTTTATTCATAAAATTTTTCATTAAAGATTTTTAAAAAAATTATTAAAATTCTGAAGTTTGAAATTTGAAATTCCAAAATTTCTTGCGAATTCGAAAGCTCGAAGAATTTATTTAAAAAATTGCAAAATTGGAAAAATTCTGAAGTTGGATAATTTATTAAAATATTCGAACTTCGAAATTATTTAAAAATTGAAATTCCAAAATTTCATGCGAATTCGAAAGCTCGAGGAATTTATTTACAAAATTGCAAAAATTCTGAAGTTTCAAATTTTATTGAAATATTTTAACATCGAAATTATTTAAAATTCCAAAGTTTGAAAATTTCAATTTCAAAACTTCTTGCAAATTCTAAAGCTCGAGGAATTTATTTATAAAATTGCAAAATTGGAAAAATTCTGAAGTTTGAAAATTTATTAAAATATTCAAACTTCGAAATTATTTAAAAATTCAAATTCCAAAATTTCTTGCAAATTCGAAATCTCGAGGAATTTATTTATAAAATTGTAAAATTCGAAAAATTCTGAAGTTTGAAAATTTATTAAAATATTCAAACTGAAATTATTTTAAAATTCAAATTCCAATATTTCTTGCGATTTCGAAAGCCCCAGGAATTTATTTATAAAATTGCAAAATTCGAAAAATTCTGAAGTTTGACAATTTATTAAAATATTCAAACTTCGAAATTATTTAAAAATTCAAATTCTAAAATTTCTTGCGAATTCGAAATCTCGAGGAATTTATTTATAAAATTGTAAAATTGGAAAAATTCTGAAGTTTGAAAATTTATTAAAATATTCAAACTTCGAAATTATTTAAAAATTCAAATTCCAAAATTTCTTGCGAATTCGAAATCTCGAGGAATTTATTTATAAAATTGTAAAATTCGTAAAATTCTGAAGTTTGAAAATTTATTAAAATATTCAAACTTCGAAACTATTTAAAATTCAAATTCCAAAATTTCTTGCGAATTCGAAAGCTCGAAGAATTTATTTATAAAAATGCAAAATTGAAAAATTCTGAAGTTTGCAAATTTAAATTATTTTTTTAATAACAAAAAAAATACGAAATTAATTAATTGCGCCAAAAGTGAAGGTAAAATAATTCGAAAATTAATTTACCTGAATGGTTGGGGAATTCGAGGCAGAAATTGCCAAAGGATCATCTTCGGTCAACGCAGATTCTGGGGTTTGGGTCTGCAACAACGTCTGTTGTTGTTGTTGTTGTTGTTGCTGTTGCTGTTGTTGTTGCTGCTGTTGCTGTTGTTGCTGAGATTGAGATTGCTGGAGATGTTTAGTATGCGAAGTATTGATTCCGTGTCTTCGTTTCATATGTTTATTATAATTGGGCCAATTTGTGAAATGATGTTGGCACTCGAGGCAACTGTAGGGCCTCTCGCCCGTGTGTTGTCTCCTGTGCGTCTGAAATTTCGGAAAAACGGGGATTAAAAAATATTGTTCGAAAAAAGAAACCAATAAAATAATATAAAAAAAATAATAAAATAAAATAATATGAAAAAAAATAGTATAAAATAAAATAATATCGAAATAATATAAAAAAAAACAGAGAAAAAAAATGACATAAAATAAATAAAAATAAAATAATAATCGAAAATTATTATTTTTCGAAATTTTTCTCAAACTTACTGTCAAAATTCCCTTAAACCGGAAACACTTGCCGCAAAATTCACACGTAAATGGCATCGCACCGGTATGGATCCTATGGTGTTCCCTCAAAGTGCCCTTTTCGCGAAAAGTCCTCCCACAAACGGCACACTGGTGTGGTTTCGCTCCCGTGTGAACAGTTTCGTGTTTTTTCAGTTGCAATGGAGTTTTAAATCTAGAAAAAAAAAGTTTTGTAAAATTGTTTAACGTGAATAAAAAAAACTTATGTATTTATATATTATTATTGTAAATTTGAGTCGTCCACTGAAAAATTATGGAAAAGTCCAGTTTCCAAATTTGTTTAGAAAATATCAAAATTGGAAAAATTCTAGTTTGAAAATTTATTCAAAATTCGAAATTGATAAAAAAAAAATTATTGTAAAATTTGAGTCGTCCACTGAAAAATTATGGAAAAGTCCAGTTTCCAAATTTGTTTAGAAAATATCAAAATTGGAAAAATTCTAGTTTGGAAATTTATTAAAAATTTGAAAGTAAAAAAAAAATACTTACGCTTTTGGACATTGGGAACAAGTGTACGGTTTGTCCGCGGAATGTGTCAGAAAATGAGCCTCCAAATTCCCTTTTTGAATGAAACTTTTCCCACATTGATCGCACGTGAAGTTTCGAACTCCCGAGTGGATTCTCTTGTGCGTCACTAAATTTGGTTTCGTGGAAAATCTGCAAGAAAATTTGAAAATTATCAGTCTCCTTTTTTTTTCCAGCGAAGAAAATTTGGGGTTTTTAGAAAATTTCCAAATTTCATGAAATTTGGGATTTAATTGATGGATATTTCATTTTCAGAGAAATTTCAATTTAATTCATAATTAAATTGCAAAATTGCAATTTAATTCTTGGAATATTTCTTTCGCAGAAAAAATTATTTTTATTCGAGCAAAGAAAATTTGGGTTTTGAGAGAATTTGAAATTATTTCAGGAGGGTTCGTTGTACATGAAAATTGTAATTTAATTCATGGAAATTTGGAATTGAATTAATGGATATTTTATTTTTGTGAAAGAAATGGTATTTTTGAAAATTTTTGTATTTTCAGTAAAAATCTACCTCTTGTCGCACTGATCGCAGGGAAATCGGTTCTTCATCGTTTCCGGAAGGTGACATCGACTGTGAATGTACAATGCGCTTTGCTGTCGAAAGGCTTTCCCACAGGTCTGACAAACATGTGGTCGCTCTTCGCTGTGAGTCGCTTTATGCGAGTCTAATACTTTTTTATGTACAAATGACTTTCCGCAATCTTCGCAGCTGCAACAATATTAAAAACAGAGCGAGATGAAAAAAAATAACAAAACTCAAATTTCTAATAATACAATTGAAAATTCCCTGGAATTGGAATTTATTTATAATTAAATACGAATTTCCCTAGATTTCAAATTTCGAAATTAAATAAAAATTTCCTTAAAGCCAAATTTCTATTAAATGAATTTAAATTTCCCCAGGAACCAAATTTCCAATAACTTGGAAATCAAATTCTCGTTAATCAATTTTAAATTTTCTCGAACACCAAATTTTCATCGTTCGAATAAAAATTTCCTGGAAAAAAAAAATATTCCCCAATTAAATTGGAATTTTTCTAAACCCCAAATTTCCATCAATATAATTAAAATTCATCTAAAATCCAATTGTCCACTAATTAAATTATAATTTTTTCTCAGAATGCAAATATCCATTAATTAAATTGAAATTTTCATGGAAATCAAATCCTCCTCGATAATAAATTTCAAATTCTGTTGAAACCCAAATTTTCATCGCTCGAATAAAAATAATCATCCCTTCAAAATAAATATTCCCCAACTAAATTGCAATTTCCCTAGCAACAATAAAAATTTCCTTAGAAACACCGTCAATAAATTTCAAATTTTCTCGAAACCCAAATTTTCATCATTCAAATTACAATTTCCTGAAAAAAAAAATATTCCCCAATTAAATTGAGATTTTTCTAAACCCCAAATTTCCATCAATATAATTAAAACTCATCTAAAATCGAATTTCCACTAATTAAATTATATTTTTTTCTCAGAATGCAAATATCCATTAATTAAATTGAAATTTTCATGGAAATCACATCCTCCTCGATAAATTTCAAATTCTCTCGAAACCCAAATTTTCATCGATCGAATAAAAATAATCTTCCCTTCGAAATAAATATTCCCCAACTAAATTGCAATTTCCCTAGCAACAATCAAAATTTCCTTAGAACCGCCGTTAATAAATTTCAAATTCTCTCGAAACCCAAATTTTCATCGCTCGAATAAAAATAATCTTTCCTGTAAAATAAATATTCCCCAATTCAATTGGAATTTTCGTAAACCCCAGATTTTCAACGACAGGATTAAAATTTCCATAAAAAAACAAATTCCCATAAATCTAATTGCAACTTCCCTCCCTAGCAACCAAATTCCCATAAATTTGAATATCGTCTTCCCAAAAAACACTTACTTAAACTTGGCCTTGTTTTTGTGTCGTTTAACATGCGTGAGGAAACCATAATATTTGTCGTAAACTTTGCAACATTGAACACACATATATTTGGCTCGCTGATTGTGCACCGACTCGTGATGGCGTTCGAGCATGTTCAGGCTCGGAAGCTTGTCGTTGCAATCGGTGCAAAGCCAAGGATACCTATCCAAGCCTTCGCCTCGCTTCCGACCTGGTTTCGGAGCCTCCGCAGCTCTCGCCTCGATCATCTCCATATCCGACTCCGTACCTGGAACCAATTATCACAATTTCAGCACAAAACTTCACAAAAAGAAACAAAAAGACACTTCGAAGCTTCCAAAACCTAGAAAAACAAACTCTCCGAGCCTCACCGGTCATATAATTCTCCGGTATCTTCATTCCGCCTTTACTTTCGCCATCGACCTGGTCCTCCTCGAAGTCCGAGTTGAAGCTCAGATCCAGCTGCTCGACTTTCAGACTGTGACTGCTTCGTCTCTTGACCCTTTTCCTGCTCTTTCCTGCGAAATTCTTCTTCGACATCACCTTGCACTTCTTCTGCCTCGAGTCCAGGTCCTTCGTGTCCTCGGCTTCCGACCGATCCTTGTCATTGTTCTCGCTGTCCTGGTTATCGTTGAAATAGGACTCGTTGATGTCGTTGACGGAGTCGTTCATGTAGTTGTCGGACAACTGGCAGTCGTTGATGGTCTCACCGATGTCCTCTTCCTTCGGGAAGTCGATGCTCTTCTCGTAGGTTAACTCCGACTGGGGCTCCAGAGTCGCAGGTGCAGGCACGACCGAGGGCTCGGACTTGCAGGTGATTAGCAACTGTCGCAACGAAGTCTGCGCTCGGTTGGTTTTCTCGTAGAAGTCGTTGCACCGGTCGAGCGAGACGCAGCAGTCCATGCACACCGTCAAGGGCAGGTCGTCGTTGACGACTACCTGGGAAATGGGAAAATTAGGAAATACTAGAAAACTACTAGAATAGTACTAGAAAAATACTAGAAAAATACTAGAAAAAGAAATAGGGAAATTGGAGTAATAATGGAACGATTGAAATTGAGTTTTTTTCGCAAATAATGCAAAAATTTGCAAAAATTGCAAATAATTGATTCAATTCTGTCAGATTAATTAATTAAAATAATGGGTTTTATAGAAATTTATTAAAATTCTGGTATTTCCAAAATTCGTAGGAACATTACAAATTTAAATTTTCAAAAGCTCCATAATCAGAACAATATTTTTATTCGATTCCATTGTTTCAACTCCATTCGACTCCAAAATTATAAATCATATATTGCAAATTATAAAAATCATGGTTTTCGATAAAATTTCAAAATCGTCGATTTCTTTCCCTCGAACATGAAAATAATAAATCATTAAAATAAAAATTATTAAAATTCCAATTTTTTCAAAATTTGTATAAAAATTTGAATATTAAATTTCCAAATTTCAATATTCTTATTCGACTTCATCGTTTCAACTCCATTCGACTCCGAAATTATAAATCATAAATTGCAAATTATTAAAATTCTAACTTCTCCAAAATTTGTATAAAAACTTGTATATTAAATTTCCAAATTTCAATATTCTTATTCGACTTCACCGTTTCAACTCCATTCGACTCCGAAATTATAAATCATACATCACAAATTATAAAAATTATAGTTTTCGTTAAAATTTCAAAATCGTCAATTTCCGTCCCTCGAACATGAAAACAATAAATCACAAAACTAAAAATTATGAATATTCCAATTATTCCAAAATTTTCTGAGATCTCCAAATTTCAAAATCCTCATTCGACTTCATTATTAATAAAAAAAAAAAGGAGTCGAGTCGAATGAACAAATTCTTGAACTCGACAATTCTTTCTTTCTTTTTTTTTTCAAAACAACAAAATACCACAAAATAGTAAAAAAAAAACCAAAAAACCAAAAAATCGGAAAACCCGGAACGCGGAAACTGGAATCTCACTTGTATACGCAGACACTTGGCGATTTTGGCCTGGATGGCCAGTTTCTGACCCTCGGCGTCGTAGATTCCCACGAATTCGTCCTTGCTCTCGGCGCATAACCGGCAGAGTTCCGGCCGGGACATGGTCCCTGCGGTTTCATGAAGTCGTGGGGCGTCAGTGGCCGCGACCGGACATCGGTCCCGGGGATTACACCGTGTCCTGGCCCTCCACGGCGCGGCTACGGATGGGTCGTAAACAAAAGCCGAGCGGGGACGCTAACTCGAGAGCAGCCATGTTTGATCATTTGATTTCAGAAATTTACATCGTGGGATCTGGGAACAATGACGAAAAGTCAATCCCTTTTTCGAGCGCGAATCTTTTTTCGAGACGAAAAGACGATTGCAACGATCGGGTGGGGGGATGCATTTCGATGCACTTTAGGTGCATGCGAATGCATATTTTCGAAAAAAAAAGCGAAAATTTATAGGATTTTCTTCTTGAAAATCTCAAGTTATCGAGAACGGGGGTTTTTCAAAAGTTCAAAATTGGATGCACTCGAGAAGTGCATCGGAGTGCATGCATTTTGTATGGGCCCATAATAATAATAATAATAATAATAATAATAATAATAATAATAATAATATAAGGGTTGGTTTTTTTTTCTTCTTAACAAAAAAAATTATTGAAATTGGTTTTTTTTGAGAATTCGAATTTGGATGCACCCGAAGTGCATCCAAGTGTATGCATTTTGAATAGAGCCATAATAATAATAATAATAATAATAATTTTTTTTCTTAACAAAAAAATTATTGAAATTGGGTTTTGTTTTTTTTTTTTGGAAAATTCGCAAATTTTTGGAAAATTGGAATTTGGATGCACTCGAAGTGCATCCGAACGCATATATATTTGGGAAAAAAAGGCGAAAAATTGACCGATTGGACTTTTTTTTCTTCCAAAACAACAAAATCGTCAAAATTGGGAAATGTTTTTTTAAATTCAGTCTTGGATGCAGTTGAGATGCACCAAAATGCATATAACTTCGATAGAGTAAAGAATTGCATAATGGCATTGTTTTTTTTTTTGTTATTCTCAACAAGAAAATTATTGAAATTGCAATTATTCAAAAATTGGAATTTTCATGCAGTTAAAGTGCATCCGAGTGCATATATTTCGAATAGGGCCATAATAATAATAATAATAATAATAATAATAATAATAATAATAATAATAAGAGGAGATCGTTATTTTTTTCTTAATATTAAAATTATTGAAATTGGAGATTTTCAAAAATTGGAATTTTGATGCACTTGAAGTGCATCTGAGTGCATATATTTTGAACAGAGCAATAATAATAATAATAATAATAATAATAATAATAACAATAATAAAAATATAATGAGATTATTGAAATTGGGATTCCCCCAAAATTCAAATTTATTCGCACTCGAGGTGCATTTAAATGCGTATATTTTCAATAAAGCCGTTATAATTATAATATAATGAGGTTGTTTATTGTTTCTTAACAACAAAATTATAGAAATCCCTATAAGGCTTCATAATTACATAATTCTTATTAATTAAAATAATACAATATGTATAGATATATATATATGTATGTAGAAAATAAATAGTAAGAAAAATATACGTTCCCGCCATAAACTTCACGCATGCGCACTGATGCACACGCTCCCACACGCCACACAAGTTTCTATATAAAACCTGTATATACCCCATATATACCACATACATATTATCATCATTTTATACATACCACATTATACATATACATACATACGTACATACATATATACTCCACACATACATAAATACATACGCACGCATCAATGATACATACATAGAATTATCCCCAAGTTCCGAGGATATTAAAGGCCTGTTTGCATGAGACTTTTCTAGGGACTTTCATTGCACGAATTTCTTTGCCTTTTTTTTGTTTTTTTCTTTCTTTTCCAGCTAGGATTTTTATATATTATATACATATATATAGTATAGATATATACAATTCTGGTTTTCTTGGAAATTTATCATTCTCTATCATTTATTTATAAATTATAAATTATAAACTTTCAAAAAACCCAAATTGTACACAATTATAATTCGGTTCCTTTATTGAAATTTGCGATTTTCAATTTATAATTATTGCACAATTTTATTGTTATACTGCGCAATTATTATTAATAATTATTATATTATTTATTATTATACATTATTTATAGTTACAGTATAACTATAGTATAATTTATTAGTATAATTTTCAAATTTATAATTTATACATAAATATACACTGTATGCATGTGTGTATATGTATATATATGTTATGCATGGGGGAGGGGTATATAACCGCGTGCATATATATTACACACCTACGAGAAAGTGTATAAACATACATATGCGTATAAAATTCCAATTTTTCAAAAAGTTATAATTCACAATTTACAAAAAAAAAAAAACCATAAAAAACGATAAATTTCAAATATTCCCTAGCAAAACCCACACATATACACACGCGTATGCCTTATACGGTCCTCGGCGCGCCTGCGCGAGCAGAAAAACCCCTCGACGACGCTACCTCGGTTCGGCAGAGCAGTGCCGAGTAGTCACTTTAGTTGCTTCTTCTTGGTTGGGTCTTGCACCAAAATATACGTACACATTTCTACACACACACACACACACACATACACACCCGCGCGCGCGTAAATATACACTTACACCTACACCTACCTCCACCTCCATGTACGCGCTTTGCGTTTGACTGTGTCGTGCCGAGGACCGACGAGGAACGAGGAACGAGGATTCCAGTAGCCGGAAAGCGGAAACACCGTAGCCGCCGTGAAAATGTCAACGCTCCAGCACAGTAAAAAGCGCGTTTGCTATTATTACGACAGTAAGTGACTCCTCGTATCCTCCTTAAGTGCCTATTTTATCAAATATTATTATTATTATTATTATTGCGTTTTTTTGTTCTTCGTCTCAATAATTTTCATCCAGTTTATCTCCAAATATTTACACACGCACACACACACATACGCATTGACGCATACATATACACATACGTAGACTATATACACACACACGCGCACGCGTCTGTATAAATACGCAAGCACACAAATACACACTTTATATACACTTTCGACCGCGATCGTGTCCCTAAACGGCGACTTCGGTTCCTGGAAATGAGAATTTCCGTAGGGTGACCTTGGAAACGCACTTGTTCGACCTTGATCGACCTCGCGACGCTTGGCCGTGCAAGAAAAAACGCGAATTTCCGAGGGAAATACGCTTTTCCGGGGGTTAAGGCGAGAGATTCTCTGATGACGCTTCGCGCGACCGTAGTAGCGTCGGCCATGCTTTTGCGATTCATTCGCTCCTTTTTTTTCTCTTTTTTTCGTATTTTCCTTTTCCACCCGATCCCCCGACAAATTTCGACATTTGGGAGTTTTGAAAATCCCCCCCCCCCCTTTTGGGGTGGGCGGGAGATTCCGAATATTGAGTATTTTTTTTTCCGAAATCCGCGGATTTTCGTATCCCCTCCATTGATTTTCGGGCTTTTTGGAGCCGGAATTTGTCATTTCGGAAAATAGTCGTTTTTTTAGGGGGGAGGGGGGAGGATAATGTTAATTAACAATTTTGTAAAATTGTTATAAATAAGAATAATAATAGTGGAAAATTGGTGGTGGATATTTCGTGAGTGCGAGGGAAGAGTCCCGCGTTCGAAGTTTGCGAAGAAATTCAGGTACCGAGTGGACGGGGGAAACCCGAGACGGTTTTCGCGGCGTTAAGGCTATGGATTCTCGGGTGAGCTGCGGTCGACCGTAGTCGGGACGCGGTTTCTTCCCTGATAGAGGAATGTGTGTGTGTGTGTGTTCGTGTATATCTATAAACATACACACAATATATGTATAAATATGTATCTACATACATGTACATACACACAATATGTGTATATATATTGTATTAAAAGTATGTATGTATACAATAATGTATA
Organism: Gasteruption jaculator; assembly: GCA_949825005.1. Taxonomy (NCBI): domain Eukaryota; kingdom Metazoa; phylum Arthropoda; class Insecta; order Hymenoptera; family Gasteruptiidae; genus Gasteruption; species Gasteruption jaculator. The sequence continues at coordinate 1,300,562 of OX463766.1, read as the reverse complement.
TGTATATATAATAATTATATAATTTTGTAATATTGTAAATTAATATTATAAATATAATATCAATATTTTGAATATTTACACACACACGCGCGCACACACACATGCACGCACACACGTTTCAGATGTGTTTAAGAATTTTAATAGTTTATAATGTGTAATTTATTTATTTATTATTTATTTATTATATTCATTATATTTGCTTATTTATAATTTTTCATTTTGTGTCGAAACACTTTTTCTTTTTGTAGAAAAATATTATTTGGCATTGAAACCCCTTTTTTTATAAAAAAAATACTATTTGGAATCGAAGCCCTTTTCTTCATAAAAAAAGTACTATTTCGTATCGAAACCCCTTTTTTTTAATAAACAAAATGCTGTTTTAAATCGAAACCCTTTTTTTATAAAAAAAATAGTATTTTGGTATCGAAACCCTTTTTTAAAAAAAAAATACTATTTTGTATCGATACCCCCTTTTTTCTTTAATATATCAATAATTTCGTACCATTTAGTATTATTGTTGCAACAATAAATTTGTACTCGAGGACAATAATGGTCGACTCTCCGCCACACTATCGAATACCGTTTCCTCGACGTGCATCTTAATTTAAGGAATGTCGACCCTCGGATCCTTAGAATACCTGTTCAAAGGACCCAAGGTTGGCCGAATATCGCGTCCAATATCTGCAATAACATCCCTCAGAAATAGGGAATTGTTTAAAAAAAAAAATGTCATATCGAATTTCGAATTGTCATTTTCAATAAATTTTAATTTTTGATTCCAAAAAGTTCTAATTTAAAATAAAACATTTATTCGTACTTGAAATTGGAACGTAATTGATAAAAATTCCCGAAACACAATTTTTCTTAATATGGATTTTTCGAATTATTTGCATAGAATTTATTTATGAAAAAAAAAAAATATATATATATATATATATATATACACATTTTTTATATTTTTTTTTATTTTCCTCTTTAAGGCTCTTTCTTTTTTTAAATTTGAATTTGAAATAACAGCAGTAAAAAGTGCTCTTGCTCGATTTCCAGGTGATATCGGTAACTATTACTATGGACAAGGACATCCCATGAAACCACACCGTATAAGAATGACACATAATTTATTGCTAAATTACGGACTCTACAGAAAAATGGAGATTTATGTAAGTATTTTATATTTACAGAAATTGTAATTGTAATAATACTAATAATACTAATAATAATAATAATAATAATAATAATAATAATAATAATAATAATAATAATAATAATAATATTACATTTTATTATTATATTATTATTATAAATAACAATTATTATATTATTATATTTTATTATTATATTATTATTATAATAATGACAATGACAATAATAACAAATGTTTAATTTTACAGCGTCCACACAAAGCCACTGCCGATGAAATGACAAAGTTTCACAGCGACGAGTACATCAGGTTCCTCAGGTCGATCAGGCCGGACAACATGTCCGAGTACAACAAACAAATGCAACGGTGTAAGACTGCTTTTGCTTGATTTTAATCCATGATCATTCTTCGATTTGTTTAATCGATCACCTCGAATTGCCCTTTTTTTTTGCGAAAATACGAAATTTTCAGAATTTTTTTTATAATAAAATTGAAATTCTTTTAAATAAATCTAAACTTCCCGGAAACCGAATTTTGAAAATGAAGAAAAATCGCTGGAAAATAAATTTCTATAAATAAATAAGAATTTTAACTTTTTTGTAAAAACAATTTGGGAAAATATGAAATTTTTTGGAATTTTTTCATTGTAATATGGAAATTCTTGTAAATAAATCAAAACTTCCCCGGAAACCTAATTTTTAAAATAAAAAAAAAATTGCTGGAAAAGAAGATTTCGCGATTAAACAAGAATTTGAATTTTATTGTAAAAGAAATTTGGGAAAATATGAAATTTTTTCGAATTTTTTTATAATAAAATTAAAATTCTTACTTAATTATGGAAGTTTCTTTTCCAAAAAATTTTCTTTAAATTCCAAAATTGGCTTTCCGGGGAAATTGTCATTTATTTAAAAGAATATTAATTTTATTACCAAAAAAATCCAAAAAATTTCTCATTTTCCCAAATTTTTTTGCAATAAAATTAAAATTCTTATTAATTATAGAAATTTTGTTTCCAACAATTTTCTTTAAATTCAAAAATTGGCTTTCTGGGGAAAAAATTTAATTTATTTTAAAAAAAAGGAAAAATTATATAAAATCGGAATTTGCATAAAAATTCAATTTTATATCTACATTTTATCTTTAAAAAAATCGCATAAAAATCATTTTTTTAAAAAAAGAAAAATTTAAATTGAAAAATTTTCATTTATTTATTTATTTATTTTTGAAAATATTTTTGTCTACATTTTATCTAACAAACAAAAAATCCCGTTTATTGTCTGGAAACCAGTCAACGTGGGCGAGGACTGTCCGGTGTTCGATGGACTCTACGAGTTCTGCCAATTGTCGGCCGGTGGATCCGTGGCAGCGGCCGTGAAATTGAACAAACAGGCCTCGGAAATCTGCATCAATTGGGGCGGGGGCCTGCACCACGCGAAAAAGAGCGAGGCATCGGGTTTCTGTTACGTCAACGACATCGTCCTGGGCATCCTGGAGCTCCTGAAGTACCACCAGAGGGTCTTGTACATCGACATCGACGTCCACCACGGCGACGGCGTCGAGGAAGCCTTCTACACCACGGACCGAGTCATGACGGTGTCATTCCACAAATATGGGGAATACTTCCCCGGAACCGGGGACCTACGGGACATCGGTGCCGGAAAGGTGAGAAAAATGCGAGAAACGAGGAATTTCTATTTGGAAATTTCAATTTATCTGAATTTTTTAAATTTCGAAATAATTAAATTTGGAAATTTCAATATATCTCAATTTTTAAATTTCGAAATATTTAAATTGAGAAATTTTGATTTATTGAAAGTTATTAATTTCCAAATAATTAAATTTAAAAATTTTAATTTATCTCAATTTTTTCATTTCCTAATAATTAAACTGAGAAATTCAATTTTATCTAAATTTCTAAATTTCCAAATAATTAAATTTCGAAATTCATTTTTATCTCAATTTTCTAATTTCCAAATAATCGAATTTCGAAATTCAGATTTATTTAAATTTCTCAATTTTTAAATTTCCAAATAATTAAATTTTGAAATTCAATTTTATCTCAATTTTCTAATTTTCAAATAATCAAATTTCGAAACTTCGATTTATTTAAATTTCTCAATTTTTTTGTTTTCGCAAAAGAAGGTTAAATTTATCTTATTTTATTTATTTTTTTTTTCAGTAATTCCAGTTTTTTTCCCCAAGGAATTCCTAGAATTTCTTTTTAATGCAATTTTTACTCTCTTACAGGGAAAATATTACGCGGTAAATATTCCTTTGAGGGATGGCATGGACGACGAGAGCTACGAGTCCATTTTCGTACCAATAATATCAAAAGTCATGGAGACCTTCCAGCCATCGGCTGTTGTTCTCCAGTGCGGTGCTGATTCTCTAACGGGTAAGAAAAAAAAACTGTGTTTTGATTCTAAAAATAAGGGGGGAGGGGGGATTTTTTGTATTTTATTTATTTTATTAAAAATTTCCTAGAAAAAAAAAGGTTTCAAATTTTCTTTATAACAATTGAAATTTCTCCAGAATAAAAATTAAATTTTCATTAATACTTTCTTTCATTAATGTTCCTACAAATTAAAATTTATAAAATTAATAATTAATTAATTTCTCGTTAATTAATTATTAATTATGAGTAATTATTAATTATCTAATAATTATTATTAGTAATTTAAAAAAAAAAGAAAAATTCAAATTTAAAAATTTTCGTTTATCTATTTATTTATTTATTTATTTATTATTTTTCCAGGAGACAGATTAGGCTGCTTCAACTTGACGGTTCGAGGTCACGGGAAATGCGTGGAATTCGTGAAGAAGTACAACCTGCCCTTCCTCATGGTCGGTGGCGGTGGGTACACCATCAGGAACGTGTCCCGGTGTTGGACCTACGAGACTTCGGTGGCTCTTGGCTCTGAAATCGCCAATGAATTGCCCTACAACGATTACTTCGAGTATTTCGGGCCCGACTTCAAATTGCATATCAGCCCTTCCAACATGGCCAATCAAAACACGCCCGAATATTTGGAGAAAATCAAGTAAGTCCCAAAATTCCCATTCCCTCTCCCTTTTTTTGGAAAAAATAAAAATTGGAAGAAAAAAAATACTTTGAACTGAAAATTCGAATACAAATAATCGAAAAATAAATAATAAACAATGAAAGTAAATAATGGAAATTATTTTAAAAAATTAAAAAATAATAGTAATAAATAAAAAAATTTTAAATATTAGAAATAAATAATTCAAATTGAATAATTAATTAATAATCGAAAATCAAAATAATAATAAAAAAATGAATAATTTCAGAACGCGACTGTTCGAGAACCTGCGAATGCTGCCCCACGCACCGGGAGTCCAGGTCCAGGCGATACCGGAGGACGGTGCCGCGATCGAGGACTCGGAGGCCGAGGAAAAGGCCAACCCCGACGAAAGACTGTCACAGAGAGACTTGGATAAGAGGATACAGCATGAAAATGAGTACAGCGATAGCGAGGACGAGGGTGAAGGTGGCAGGAGGGATAACAGGTCCTTCAAAGGCTCCAGGAAGAGACCGCGCCTGGAGAAGGGCCAGGAAGGCATCGAAGGCGATCTGAAGAAGGAGGATGACATCAAATCGGAGGCGAAAGGTATTTTTTGGAATGCAAATTTTTCATTTCAAGTCCCTTTAAATATTTAAAGGGACAAGTTTTATGTTGGATTGATTAGATTTTGAAAATAATATATTTTCATAAAAATTTTTAAAAATTGTTTAATTATGATTACTAGTTAATTATATTTATTTTTATATTTATTGATTAATTATCAATAATTAATTTATTTTTCTGCTAAAATGTTTTAAAAAAACTTTTATGAAATTTTCAGTCTTTAATAATTGAAATTTTTCATTTTTTTCATTTTTATTAATCACTATAAATTTAATAGAATTGAATTAAATATCATTCAAAAATTTCCCTGAAAAGAAAATTATCGTTAATGAAATGAAAATTTCCCCTAAAAACCGAGTTTCCAATTTTTGCTTGAATTGCGATTTCCTTCAAATCCAAATTTTTATCGATAAAAATCAAAATAAAAATTTCCCTGGAAACGAAAAATTCATGAATGAAATTAAAATTTCTCTGAAAAACCAAGTTTCTATTTTTTTTTAATTACAATTTCTTTAGAAAAATTTCCATTTTTGCAATTAAAATTTTTCCAGGCTTCGAATTTCTTCAAATTTAATTACAATTTTCACAAAATGCAAAAACATTTATTAAAAAATATATAAATATATAAATATGCAAATATAAAAAAATATTTAAATATTTAAAACCCGTCGTTTAAAAAAAAATTTCCCTAAAAACCAAGTTGCTATTTCTCTGAAAAATGCAAAAAAATTATTAAAAAAAGAAAAATTCAAATTGAGAAATTTTCGTTGATTTATTAATTTTTTTTAATTTTTTCCAGGAGACCGAAATAAATATATAAATATGAAAAGTAAAAAAAAATGTACAAAAATCTAAAAACCCATCCTTTTTTTTTTTCTACAGAAAATGAAAAAGACGACAAAACAAATGCATCCAACGAGGAGGCGAAGAAGGACGGTGGATCGAATCCCTGATAAACGGCAATCGTAAAATCGGTGTAAAACTGTAAACTGAGAAGGAGAAATGAAGAAATGAAGAAATAAGTTTATTTACGCGACGAAATTCGTAATTTCTCGCTCGCGAATCGACTTCGATTTCCTTTCGATTCTAATACTTCCCCATTTCACGCACGATGTACAGATTTACAAGGAATCGCACGATCCCCCCCCCCCCCCCCTAAATCAACCCCCCTCCTGTTCACCCTTTACTTCAATTAATTTAATTTAATTTTTTTTTTTCATGCGCCACTTTTTTTGACTCGAATCACAAAAATATACATATTTATAAAGAAATTAGTGAAAATAATTTTTTTTTAATTTCGAGGAATTAATTAATTAATTAATTAGGTAAATTAAGGAGGGACAAATTAAGAAGAAGAGAAAAAAAATGAAAACGAGGAAATTGTGTAGCTTTTCAATTAGTTTAGACGAAAAAAATTAACGTTTTTTCCTATTAAATGTAAAAAAAAAAGAAAGAAAGGAATTTATCCCAAATTTTTGGCTTTCTTTATTTAAAAAAAAAGAAAAAAAGAAAATGAAAAATCCACGAATTCGATGTATTTGATGATATATTTCAATATAAAAAGTTAATACGTAAGTACCGACTTGGAAAAATTAGTGCAAGTAACCGTGAATATATTTAATGACCCGAATATGCAACCGGAAGAGTGTTTTTAAATATTTATAATAAAAGAAATTAAATAAATTCGCTACAGGTCAATTTTCTCACCGATGCGAGCATTTTTTTCGTTCTTTTCGAATTTTTTTGTAATTCCGCTCGTTTTGTTTTTCCAGCTTCGGTGCGAGAGAAAAAAAGGAGGAGGATCCTGAAATTTCCCGGGGGTGGATTCCACCCCTTCGACACCGAAGAGGAAAAAAATTTGGAAAATTCTTGGAAAATCGCAAATAATTTTAGGAAATTGGAAAAAAAAGAAGAATGGGGATGAAAAAAATAGGGTTGGTTTCACTGAATTTTTGGTTTTTCATTGAATTTTTAAAATATCGAGTCGAATTGAAATTTTGCGTAATTGAAAATTGGATCATATTTAATTGAATTCTTTTCAAAATTCAATAGAATTGGATTGAATTGAAATTTTAAAATATTGAATCCAATTGAAATTTTGCACAGTCGATATGAATTGTTTTAAATTATCACAAAATAGAATCGAACTGAATTTTTGCAAAATTTAATAACCTCGAGTCGAATTGAATTTTTGGGATATTGAGTCGAATCGAAACTTTGCATTATTGAATTGAATTGCATTAAATCATTGCAAAATAGAATTGAATTGAATCTTTGCAAAATTCAATATTATTGAATTGAATTAAATTTCTCAAATATTGATTCTCATTGAAATTTTGTAAAATTTAATGAAATCGAGTCGTATTGAATTTTTCAGATATCGAATCTATTCGAAACGTTGCATTATTGAATAGAATTGCATTAAATCATTGCAAAATAGAATCCAATTGAATCTTTGCAAAATTGAAGTGAATTGAATTGAGTTGAATTTCTTAAATGTTGAATCTCATTAAAATTTTGTAAAATTTAATGAAATCGAGTCGAATTGAATTTTTCAGATATCGAGTCTATTCGAAACTTTGCATTATTGAATAGAATTGCATTAAATCATTGCAAAATAGAATTCAATTGAATCTTTACAAAATTCAGTAGAATTCAATTGAATTCAATTTCTTAAATATTGAATCTCATTGAAATTTTGTAAAATTTAACGAAATCGAGTCGAATTGAATTTTTCAGATATCGAATCTATTCGAAACGTTGCATTATTGAATAGAATTGCATTAAATCATTGCAAAATAGAATTCAATTGAATCTTTGCAAAATTGAATTGAATTGAATTGAATTTCTTAAATATTGAATCTCATTGAAATTTTGTAAAATTTAATGAAATCGAGTCGTATTGAATTTTTCAGATATCGAGTCTATTCGGAACTCTGCATTATTGAATAGAATTGCATTAAATCATTGCAAAATAGAATCCAATTGAATCTTTACAAAATTCAATAGAATTGAATTGAATTAAATTTCTTAAATATTGAATCTCATTGAAATTTTGTAAAATTTAACGAAATCGAGTCGAATTGAATTTTTCAGATATCGAGTCTATTCGAAAATTTGTATTATTGAATAGAATTGCATTAAATCATTGCAAAATAGAATCCAATTGAATCTTTGCAAAATTCAATAGAATTGAATTGAATTGAATTTTTTAAATATTAAATCCAATTATAATTTTGCATAATCAAATTAATTGACATCAAATTATCACAAAATAAAATCGAGTTGAATTTTTTCAAAATTCAAATAAAATTGATTCGGATTAAAATTTTGCAAAATCAAATGAAATTATAAGAAAATAGAATTTATCTCTTTCCATACATGTGGGTATGTATGTATGTGCGTGCGTGTGTGTGTTGTATGTAACGAAATGTTTTAAAATTGCCACACTTTATATTATATTATTATTCCCCCGTAAGAGGATCTTGTATTCTCGTTTCAGGATTGTACCGAGGCTGTGCCATCTTTGTTCCTCGTGAATCGCGATTCGTACAATATACAACATTCGCCGGCTGAGAGAGAGAGAGAGTGCTTGCAAAAACAAAAACAAAACCAAGACAAATCAAATCAAAACAAATTAACCGAAAAGGAGGCAAAAAAAAGGGACAAAAATAACACCGACAAGAAATATCATTATCGCTATCGATTATTGGTCTATGAATAACAATCTGGGAAGGTATATTTCATTCTTTTTGTTTAATTTTTACCGCACTGACAGTATTGTTAAATAATATTCATTATATTTTATTTATTAGATTCATCAGAAACACTTGTGAAATATTTTATTGATATTTTAATTTTTTGAAATAATTTCTAACTTTCTTGGAGTTTAAAGCTCAAATTAAATATATATACAATATAATATAATATAACTATTCTTATATTATAAATTATTATAAAATCATTTATATTATAAATAAAAATGATACAAATCCTACCACATTAATTGAATTTAATTCAAATTTAAGAATTTAGAATCGAATTCAAGTTTTAGAAATTGAATCGAACCAAATTTTCACAAAACTTAACTGAATCGCGACATTAGAATTTTTTGAATTGGGTTGAATTGTATTTTTTTAATGTTGGATCGAATTTAAATATTGCATAATCGAATTGAGTCAAATTCAATTATTAAGAAATTGGAATCGGATAGATTTTTCACAAAAATTGAATCGAGTCTACAATCTTTTTTAATTGCCTCAAATTGTATTTTTTAAATATTGAATCGAATTGAAATGTTGCATAATCGAATTGGATCGAATTGAGTTATTAAAAAATTCCAACCGAATCGAATTTTCACAAAATTGAATTGAATCGAGTCCTTGCAAATTGAATTGAATCCAATTGAACTATTGAAAAATTAGAATCGGAATGAATTTTCACAATATTTAATTGAAACGAGTCCTAGCAAAACGAATTGAATCCAATTGAATTATTAAAAAATTGAAATCGAATCAAATTTTCACACAATTGAATTGAATCGAGTCCTTGCGAATTGAATTGAATCCAATTGAATTATTGAAAAATTAGAATTCACGATATTTAATTGAAACGAGTCTATGATTTTTTTGTAATTGCGTCGAATTGTATTTTTAAAATATTGAATCGAATTGAAATTTTGCATAATTGAATTAAATCGAATTGAAAATTATAAAAAATTGGAATAGAACCGAATTTTCATAATATTTAATTGAATTGGATCGAATTGTATTTTTTCAATATTGAACCAAATTGAAATATTGCATAATCGAATTGAATCGAATTGAATTATTAAAAAATTGGAATCGAACCGCATTTTCACAAAATTTAACCGAATCGAGTCTTTACCATTTTTTGAATTGGGTCGAATTACATTTTTTAAATATTGAATCAAATTGAAAATTTGCTCAATCGAATTGAATCAAATAGAATTCTGTCAAAATCAAATGGAATCGAGTCTCAATGATTCTGGATTGAATGAAATTGAATTTCTGGAATATCGAACAGAAATTGAATTTTTGCAAATTGAGTAGAATAGAATAAAAATTAATCGAATAGATTTTGAGTCGAGTCGAATTGAATCGAATTGAAGTATTGAAAAATTGGAATGAAATGGAATTTTCACAAAATTGAATTGAATCGAGTCCTTGCGAATCGAATCAAATGCTTTAAATATCGAATGAAATTGAAAATTTGTTTAATAAATATTCCTAAATAAATTAGTATTTAATTGCAAATTATATTTAATTCACATTATCCGGAAATCCACGGAAAAATAGAACAAACGATGTTTTCTTAACGTACAAATAATTTTTTATTCGAAACTAATTTGTAACTTCGTCGATATTCACAATTACAATTAAAATTACAGTTATTTATTTAGTAGACTCGAAGACTCGAAGACAAAAGTCGACCACCGATAACATGGAGGAACACTATTTGAAGATCCAAAAGTACTTCATGCGCATAAATCAGGAGGTCGAGCTCAAGTATCTCTCGTCGACGACCGACGACAATGTCTCCAAGATCCAAGTAATTTGCTCGGACGTCAAGGAAATCCTCCGATCCTGCGACATTCCAGTTTCGAGGTCCTCCGCTCTCGGATCGAACATCCGAGTCATCTCGCTCTACAAGTTCCTGATTTTGAACACGAACTTCAACTCGGCCCACAAGTTCGTCGATGACCCAGTCAACGGACACTTGGCCAACATGTTTCCGAGCTTGTCGAAGAACCTGTTCATGGAGATGATCCTGTCGCTGGAGTACGAGTCGATCTTCATCGGCTCGATCCTCTTCTTCCCCTTGAGCCTGACCCTCGAGCTGCTGGAGATCTCCAGGCGGTTCCTAGAGAAGCTGCAACCGAAGCGACGCCTCGACTTCGTCCTGAGCTTGGTCGTCAAGGTCTACAAGAAGTTTCTCTACTGGAAGCACCGGACTCTGGAGTCCGAGGACCACGAGCACGAGCTGGAACGATGCCTCACGAACTTCCAGGAGCTGCTGCTCCTGCTCCAGGACCCCAAGGCCATGGCCCTGGCGGGCCTGCCGGTGAACAACCGATACGAGAAGCAGGGTATCATCTTCCGGGGAGTCCTTCGCACGAGTCAGACCTGCCTGGAGCTGGAGGACCAAACCGATCCGGTGAAAACAAAATTTTTTTTTGTGGAAGGTTCTCGGAGAATGTGTGGAACCGAGTTCGAGAGAATATTTGGTTTCGGAGGGAACTTAGATTTTCCAGGAGAAAATGTAGCTTTTCATGAAATATTTTTCGGATTATTTATTTATTTATTTATTTTGTGGAAATTATGGACAATTTGTTTATTTTATTATGTTTCCTTTTTGTTACAAATTTTTATTTTTCAGAAAAATGGTTTGGTAGAAATTGTAGCTTTTTAGAAATGTTTGTCCTGGAAATGAAATTTTATCTTTTTACTTTTAAATTCAATTTTTCAAAAAAATGTTTCCATGAAAATTGCATTTTTTTCCAAATTGCATATTTGCAAATTATTAATAATTGCACAATTGCAAAATTGCATAATTTTGCATTATTTTTTTTTCAAAATATGAATATTTGCAAATTATTAATAATTGTATAATTGCATTTTTTTTTCAAAACTGCATATTTGCAAATTATTAAATTGCAAATTTCAAAAATTTGTTTTCATAATTGAATATTTGCAAATTATTAATATTTGCATAATTGCATTTTTTTCAAAATTGCATATTTGCAAATTATTAATATTTGCATAATCGCAAATTAAAAAAAATTTTTTTCAAAATTGCTTATTTGCAAATTATTAATATTTGCATAATTGCTAATTTAAAAAAATTTTTTTCAAAATTGAATATTTGCAAATTATTAATATTTGCATAATTACATTTTTTTCAAAATTGCATATTTGCTAATTATTAATAATTGCATAATTGCATTTTTTTTCAAAATTGCTTATTTGCTAATTATTAATAATTGCATAATTGCATTTTTTTCAAAATTGCTTATTGGCAAATTATTAATAATTGCATAATTGCATGTTTAAAAAAAATTTTGTGAAAAAAAAATTTGTTTTCAAAATTGCATATTTGCAAATTATTAATAATTCCATAATTGCATTTTTTTCAAAATTGCATATTTGCAAATTATTAATAATTCCATAATTGCAAATTTCTATATTTTTGCATTATTTTTTTTCAATTATCCAACAGTCCCGAATTATGCAAAAAGTGCATAATTCTTTCCTCGACAATTGGCAATTGCAATGTCCACCAAAACTAACAAAAATATATATTTTCTCCAGGACGAGGACTTCAAAGGACCCGTGGAGGAGTCCTACAGGATGTGCATCCTGGGGAAACAGCAGCAGCAGCGGCAAGAGCAAAAGCAGCTAGACTCGAACGTGGTCGAGACTTTCCTGGAGAAGTGCCGGGACGACCTGCTGAACCTGGTGGAGAAGCTGACGAAGGAGATCACCATGGAAATGTACATCGGCTGGGTGGAATTCGACGACCCGGAGAACACCTGTTCGTTGCAGCTTTCCATCAGGACCGACTGCGCCCTCTTCAGGCGCTACCTGGTGTCGCGGGAGAAGCAGCTGGAGAAATTCCAGGACCTCATCCAGTGCCTGGAGCCGATTTCCCTGGTGGAGAGCGAGTCCCGGCCGAGCCTGGAGCAGCTGGTGACGCGGTTCCAGCACCGGCTGGAGAACTCCTTGCTGGAGCTGCTGAAGAATTACCGCAAATTCGACGAGTCCGTCTTCGACGTCATCCTCGACGGCAGCAAGGACCGCGTCTACAACGAGCAGGAGTGCGCCTACCTCCTGGACTTCCTCGCCCTGGTGCTGCGGAAGCCCGAGGTCGAGATGGGCTTCAAGAGGAAGGTCCTGGAGTTCGTGGGCCAGAGCCTCTTCTCGCTGAGCTTCGACGTCTTCGTCAAGGTCTGCGTCGGGGGCATCATCAAGAGCATCAGCCGCCAGGACCAGGACCCGCTGGTGAAGAAATTTTCTTGAAATGGAAAAATCCTGGAAGTCGAGGAATTTCGAGGAAAGGATTTTTTTTTCTCCAGGTTTCCGGGCACCTGGAGCAGGATTTTCTCCCTTGAAAAGAACGATTTTTTCTTTTTCTCCAGGATTCCGGGCACCTGGAGTAGGATTTTCGAAGGAACTTCCCCGAATGCCTTTAAAATTCCCCCAAAATTTTTCTGAATTCGTCAGAAAAGTTTCTCTGAAAGCTCAGAAAAATTTCTAGATAATTTCAGAATTTTTCAATTTTTCCTGGAGGATCCAGATCTGGAATTCTCAAAAAAAAAAAATTTGTTTGAAATATCGCAGTTTCTGAAATTTCCCCGAGTGTCTGAAAACCGTCTGGAGCTTTCCTGAAAGTCTCAAAAAATGTTTTATGGAATTCCAGACAATTTCGTTAATTTTTTTCGGAAATACTGGAATTCTTCAGAATCTTTTCCGAATTTCTTCGAATTTTTTTCAGAAGCTTCTATAGCTCCTGGAATTTTTTTAGCGATTTTTTTTCTTGGAAGAATTGTCTGAAGAAATTTCTGAAACTTTTCCGAATATTCCTGAAATTTCTCTGAAGCTTTTTTGAACACCTGGAACAAAATTCAAGGATTCTCAAAAAAATGTCGAAAATTCCTTTGAAGCTTTTTCTCAAATTCTCAAAATTTTTATATCAATTTCTAGAACTTTTTGTAAATTCCTTTGAAAGTCTGAAAATCCTCTGGAGCATTTTTTGAAACCCTCAAAATATTTATATTATTTTTAGACATTTTTTAAAATTCCTCTGAAAGTTTGAAAATCCTCTCAAGCTTTTTCTGAAACCATCAAAATATTTATATTATTTTTAGAAAAATGTTTAAATTCTTCTGAAAGTCTGAAATCTCTAGAGCTTTTTCTGAAATTTTCCAAAATATTATGTGAATTTTTAGAAAATTTCTAAAATTCCTCTGAAAGTCTGAAATCTTTTTAGAGCTTTTTCTGAAAACCTTACAATTTTTATATCACTTTCAGAAAATTTCTAAAATTCCTCTGAAAGTCTGAAAATCCTCTAGAGCTTTTTCTGAAATTTTCCAAAATTTTATATCAACATTTAGAAAATTTCTGAAAGCTGGAAACCTATCTAGGGCTTTTTCTGAAATCCTCAAAATATTTATATTAATTTTTAGAAATTTTCTAAAACTTCAATGAAAGTCTAAAATTCCTTTACAGCTTTTTCCGAAATTGTATATCAATATTTAGAAAATTTCTAAAATTTTTCTGAAAGTCTGTAATTCCTCTAGAGCTTTTTCTGAAATTTGCCAAAATTTTATATCAATATTTAGACAATTTCTAAAATTCCTCTGAAAGTCTGAAAATCCTCTCGAGCTTTTTCTAAAATTTTCAAAATGTTTATATTAATTTTTAGAAATTTTCTAAAATTCCTCTGAAAGTCTGAAATTTCTCTAGAGCTTTTTCTGAAATTTTCCAAAATTTTATATCAATATTTCGAAAATTTCTGAAATCCCTCTGAAAGTCTGAAAATCCTTTCGAGCTTTTTCTAAAATCTTCAAAATATTTATATTAATAATTTTTAGAAATTTCTAAAATCCCTCTCAAATTCCGAAAATCTTCTCAAGCTTTTTCTGAAATCCTCAAAATATTTATGTTAATTTTTAGAAATTTTCTAAAATTCCTCTGAAAGTCTGAAACTCTTCCAATTTTTTTCAGAATTTCTCAAACTTCTTTCAGACACTTCTACGCCAACTTCCTGCTAAATTAACAAACAAAAAATTTTTTGTTCCAGGATCCCGAGCACCGGCTGCACGACTTCGAGGAGTTCCTGTGCCTGAACACGGACTTCAACGTCGACAACCTGCGGGTGATCTACTTCTGGATGCTGCGCGACCCCCACGGGGTGCTGAAACTGCTGCTGAGGGTGCTCATGGGCCACCCGAACTTCGACGAGGTGATGATCGTCCCCGAGGAGTTCCTGCACCACTTCCGGCCGATCCTGGAGCTGCGACTGCCCGACTCGGAGACGATGCTCACCCGGAACCTGCGGAAACTGTGCCTGGAGGACTTCCCCTGGGACTCGCAGAGGCTCTCGGGCTTCCTGGACCTCCTCTACGGGAAGACCCGGGTCTCGCTGGTGGACCGGGTGCTGCTGCCCTACCTGCAGCTGGAGGAGCCGAACCCGTCGAACCTGCGCCTGGTCCTGACCCTCCTGCGCGGGTGGCTGACCCCCGCGTTGCTGCGCCAGGTCCGGCAGGAGGACCTGGTGGTGGCCCTGCTGCGGGCGAGCTCCGCGATCCGCTCCCGGGCCGGGACGAGCCGGTCCGAGACCCAGGAGAGCCTGAACGCGATCCAGCGCATCCTGGACAGCATCTTCAGCGGCTACGCCCTGGACGAGGAGGCCCGGGAGCGGGTGACGTCGAGGCTGGAGCTCAACGAGCACCGAATCGAGCCCATCGACTGGCTCTTCTACACCCGGAGGCTCTCGGTCGAGAGGATCACCCCGGAGAAGAGCTTGCGGGTCTTCAAGATCTACGAGAGCAAGTGCTTCGCGATCCTGAGCAGGTTCCAGGGGGACAAGGGCGCTGCCGAAAACCCTGGTGACCATTTTTTATTTTTTTTTGGGCGAAATTCTGGTGTTTTTGGTTTTTCGGAGGATTTGTAGGGAAATTTTGTATCGGAAAGTTTCTCAAATTTGTCTGAAACTTTTTGCAAAATTTTTGTCGGTGATTTTTCCTTCTTTTTTCATTGAAACGAATTTTTGTAGAATTTCTGCATTTTTTGGGGGGCAATTTTTAAGAAAATTTTGGATCAGAAAGTTTCTCAAATTTGTCTGATACTTTTTTTTAAACATTATTTCAGCAATTTTTTCGTCTTTTTTTTTTAATTAGAATGTATTTTTATAGAATTTTGTTTTTTTGGGGGAATTTCCAAGGAAATTTTGTATCAGAAAGTTTCTGAAATTTGTCTGAAACTTTTTGCAAAATTTTTGTCGGTGATTTTTCCTTCTTTTTTTACTGGAACGTATTTTTTACAGAACTTTTGGATTTTTTGGGGGCAATTTCCAAGCAAATTTTGTATCAGAAAGTTTCTCAAATTTGTCTGAAACTTTTTCTAAAATTTTTTCTGGTAATTTTTCCTTCTTTTTCTATTGAAACGAATTTTTATAAAATTTTTGGATTTTTTTTGGCGATTTCCAAAGAAATTATTTATCAGAAAGATTCTCAAATATGTCTGAAATTTTTTGTAAATATTTTTTCGGCAATTTTTTTGACTTTTTTAAAAATCAGAATGCATTTTTTAAAAATCTTGAATTTTTTAGGCAAATTTTCAAGGAAATTTTGTATCAGAAAGTTTCTCAAATTTCTCTGAAACTTTTCTGAAATGCCCCCAAAAAATTGATAAATTATCAAAAAATTGGTAAAATTTCTCCGAAACTCTGAAACTGTTTTGAAGCTTTTCCGAATTCCTCAAAAAATGTTTTGAAGCTTTTCTGAACTTCAAAGAATTTTTTTTTTCAGAAATTTTCACTTATCATTGCTTTTCAAGTAAATTCGTATCAGAAATTCTTCTACAGCTTTTCTAAATTCCCCAACAATTTTTTAATTTGTTCCCAGAAAATTCCTGAAAGTTTCTCCGAATGTCTGAAACTTTTTTGAAACTGTTCTGAATTTCCTGGAATTTTTTCTCAAAAACATCTTTTCAGAAATAGAAGATTTTTCAGAAATATTATTTTCAAGAAATTTTAAGAAAAAAAAATTCCCTGAATGTCTGAAATTTTTCTGCAGCATTTCTGAATTAATTGAAAGAAAAAAAACTTAAACGATTTTTCAGAAAATTGCTTCTAAAAAATGTGGGTTTTTTTTTTTATTTCAATAAAAATTCATTAAAATTATTTCTATAAAATATCTTTAACAATAAACAAATTCCAAATTTTCATTAATTGAAAAAACCAAAAACTATAATTAAAAAAACTAATTAAATATTTACATTCAATATAATTATATATTAAATATATAATTAACGATTTCCATGAAAAAAAAAAAAAATTCCGAAAAATAAAAAAAAAAACAAAAATTTGTCCCCAAAAATTTCCGGATTCTAACGATAAATTTTCTCCAGGTGTCCAGTACCTGCGCACCTTCAGCTTCCTGCGTGAGGATTTCCTGAAGCACCTGCTCCTGAGGATGAGCCCCCAGGAGTTCGAGAAATTCGGCCTGGAGTGCGTCCAGCACGACTACTTCCAGTTCAACTGGACCACCAGGGCCCAGGCGCTGGAGAACTTCCTGAGGATCGTCTTCGAGCTGGCGCTGGTGCTGCTGCAGTTCCCGGGGGGCTTCCCCGAGGACGCCTTCCCCTTCCTGCTGTCGCAGCTGGTGACCTTCGCGCGCAGCTTCATCGAGAGCAACGCCAATTCCAGGGTTCTCCAGACGCTGCTGGAGAACCTGTGCGCGCAGCTGCGGCAGATCCGCGCCACCCTGGACTCCAGCGAGTTCGCGCACCTCTACGACGTCCCGGTACCGGAGATCCCGGTCGGGCTCCGGGACATGGCCCTCCAGGAGACGGAGGGGATGCTGCTGGATCTGCTGGAGTACCTGGACCGTTTCGTCTACCGGTGCTACCAGAGCCCGCAATCGGAGCCCCAGTTCCCCGGGAAACCCTTCCGGAGGTCGCTCAGCCACTTCCTGGCCTACCGGTTGATCTGCGAGTTCCTGAAGGTGCCCAGGACCGATAAATCGGAGGTCCGGGTCAAGGTCGACCGGTTGTTCGACGAATTTTCGGGTAGTCTTTGAACCGGAGCTTGCTTGTATATATTTAATTAATTAATTAATTAATTATTATTATTACTATTATTATAATTAGAATTATTATTATTATTATACAAATTTAAAAGACTCGTCCAAGAAAATTAATTGTTATATATAAAAATATTTTTTTTTTAAGGAGGATTTAATCATAGGAGGAAATATTTCGAGAAATTTTAGGGAAATATATTCGAATTTATTATTTAATTCAAGGAAATTAATTGATACCACTTAATTTTATTCGAATCTACAAAATTATTTTGATAATTATCAAAGTAAATTAGTATATTCGAATAAAATTAATTATATTAATTCGTTTCCTTGAATCAAAGAAATTCTCAAATTGAAAATCAAATGAATTTCAACGAAATTTGAATTTTTTTCGAATTTTCGAGTTTCCTTAATTCGAAAGAAATTAATTATCAAAATAAATTAGTAGATTTTAATAAAATGAATTATATCAATTCGTTTCCTTGAATCAAAGAAATTCTCAAATTGAAAACCAAATGAATTTCAACGAAATTTGACGTTTTTTTTCGGAATTTCGAATTTTTGCTTAATTCGAAAGAAATTAATTACATTTAAATTTCTGTTGATTTAAGGAAACTCGAAAATTCGAAGAAATTCAAATTTCGTTGAAATTCATTTGATTTCCAATTTCAGAATTTCTTTGATTCAAGGAAATTAATTATTATAATTAATTTTATTTTAATCTACTAATTTTTTTTATAATTAATTTCTGTTGAATTGAGGAAACTCGAAAATTCGAAGAAATTCATTTGATTTCCAATTTCAAAATTTCTGCGATTCGAGGAAAAAATTAATAGAATTAATTCATTAATATAATTAATTTTGTTAATGTACTATTTTTTTTTTTATTATTAATTTCTTATGAATTAAGGAAACTCGAAAATTCGAAGAAATTCAAATTTCGTTGAAATTCATTTTGATTTCCAATTTCAGAATTTCTTTCATTCAAGGAAATGAATTATTATAATTAATTTTATTTTAATCTACTAATTTATTTTGATAATTAATTTCTTTTAAATCAGGGAAACTTGAAAATGCGAAAAAAAATCAAATTTCCTTAAGATTTTTTTAAATCCCAATTTTTTTAGTTTCGGAATTTCTATTATTTAAGGAAATCAATTATCAAAATAAATTTGTATAGACATATATGTAAAAACTTTCCAAAAAAAGAGGGGAAAAAGTATACATTTTTTTTAAATTTCCCCAAATTTCCTCAGAAAATTTCTCTAATTATTTCCATATATAATTAATTTCCTCAAAGAAACTCAAAACTGGAACACATTACAAAAAAATATAGGAGTTTCGAAAATTAAAAAAGAAAAAAATATATATATATATATTCCTAGAAAATTTTTCTTCTATAATTTCCAAGGAAAAGCAAAGGAAATAAATATATATAAAATAAAAATTAATTTACCTTAATTATTTTTTTACAACTAACTTTTTTTACGCATATATATAAATTCTAAAAAAATTGTGTTTTTTAAAATTACGTCGAGTTTCTAATAAAAAAAAGATAAATTATATTTGTTCATGTAAATCAATTAATTTTCTTGGAAAATCATCGTACACTTTTTGATATGAAATTCGCTGGTAATTAGATAAACAATTTTCCAGCAAAAACAGCAAAACTTATGATAATTAATTTTCCTAGAAATTCATTCTACAATTTGCAAATCCAAATTTATTAGAAGTGCAATTGCACTAAAAATTTTCGATTCCAACTGCAAATGCACTGCAAATATTTTGCAATTGCAATCGCACTTCAAAATTTTCAGCTTCGACTGCAGTTATACCCCGAATTTTTGCGATTACAACCGCAATTGCATTTAAATTTTGCAATTTCAACTGTAATTGCATTACGATTTTTCAATTTCAACCGCAATTGCATTTAAATTTTGCAATTGCACATAAATTATACGAGAATTTTCCAAGAAGCGAAAAAATTATTCACTCTCAAATTCCTCTACAATTTGCAAATCCAAATTTATTAAAAATGCAATTGCGCTCAAAATTTTCGATTCCAACTGCAATTGCACTCAAAAATTTTGCAATTGCACTCCAAAATTTTCAGCTTCGACCGCAATTATAACCCCAATTTTTGCAATTTCAACCGCAATTGCATTACGATTTTGCAATTTCAACCGCAATTGCATTTAAATTTTGCAATTGCACATAAATTATACAAGAATTTTCCAAGAAGCGAAAAAATTATTAATTTTCTTGGAAATTCCTCGTACGGTTTTTAACAAATTCCGTTTTTCTGTGAATGTGCGTACATGTGTATGTACGTACCACACATGGACGCGTATGAGTATTCCTCCGATGCGTAGCCTCTATCGCATAATTCTTTAATTTGTCAACAATCAGTTTCCTCGCGAACCGATGGAAACGGGGGGAAAACAAAGGAAGTATTCATAGCCGTGGCAATAAAACGCTTCCAACAATGAAATAAGAATGAGCCGAGCGCGGAGTGTCTAAAGAGCATACGGGGAATCGGTTGAGATTAAAAATGACTTCGGTTCTTTTTTTTTTCTTTCTTTTTCCTTTTCTCTCTACCCATGGACGAACGCGCGGGACTCGCATGAATTATGATTCATCGTCATACGGGACTTATTTGTAATGAGCAAATAGATTGAATGACGCTGCTGCTGTTGCTGCTGCTGTCGCTGTCGCTGTCGCCGCCTTCGAACTTCGCTCTTGGCTCTCGCACCGCGCAATTGCACGCTCACCTGCGCGCGCGCAATCGCGATCGGCGAATTCCGATCTCTTCGGTGCGAATCGCGGTCGTCGCTAACTGTACGCGATCGAAATTGACGAATTCGCAATTGCAATTGCAGCCGCGATTTGCAATTGCGGCTGAACGACGTTTTGCGGACCGCAACTGTGTTCCGACGTTCGAGCGCTGATTTTTCGCAACTGCAATTGAATTTCCGGCCTTTTTCTTTTTCGATTTTTCAACTGCAATTGCGCCCCGACCTCCAATTTTAACCGCGCCCGCCTTGCGATTTCAACCGCGACTGAATTTGGATTCGCAATTTCAACTGCAATTGCACGTCAATTTTTTCCAGTTTCAACTGCGATTGCGCTCAAAATTTTCGATTTTCAACTGCAATTACGCTCAAAATTTTTGCAATTTCAACTGCAATTGCGTTTCAATTTTGGCGATTTCAACTGCAATTGCGCCCCGATTTCCAATTTCAAACTTGTAATTTCAACCGCGAATGAATTTCAATTTGCAATTTCAATCGCGACTGAATTTGGATTCGCAATTCCGCGTAATTTTCCCAGTTTCAACTGCGATTGCACTCAAAATTTTCGATTTTCAACTGCAATTGCACTCAAAACGTTCGATTCCACTCGCAATTGCACTCAAAAAATTTCAACTGCAATTTCACTCCAAAATTTTCGGATTCGACTGCAATTATACCCCAAATTTTTGCAATATCAACTGCAATTGCATTTCAATCTTGCAATTTCGACTGGAGTTGCGTTTCATTTTTGCGATTTCAACTGCAATTGCGTTTCAATCTTGAGATTTCAACTGCAATTGCATCGCGACCGTTGAAATTTAAAATGGCAACCGCATTCCAGCTTGAAATCGCAACTGAGTTCCAACTTGCAACTGCGACGGAATCAGAATTTACAACTACAACCATTTTTTATTACGGGAATTTCGCTGCGAAGTACATTTTCTTAAAAATAAAATAGCAATGCGTTAATTTGCAAAAAAAAATATCGAGCCTCCAGCCTATTTTTTTTACGTGTAACTAAAAATATTCCCAAATATCCCAAAACCCGGAAATTTTTATTTACGAAAACGTCAATTTCTGGAATTTTTTTTCTCTTCAAAATTCCCATTTCCTTCTGTAAACCATCCTTTTGAGGAATTTTCGCGACACTCGGATGGACGGAAAGAAATGCTGAAACTGCGGTGCATCGGAGCGCGAAGATGCACCGGTGCACTTGGCCTATGCACGGTGCAATAATCGGCTGGAGAAGAAAATAGCACGTTTGGCGTAATCAAAGTATGCAAATTCATTCATTAGATACAATTTTACAAAATATAAATTACACATTTTTCTACTAAGCATTTAATGTAAGCAAAAAAATAATGAGCGACTGCCTGCCGCCTTCCTTCCTTTTGTCTCTTGCAATGCAGAAATTGCATTCGGAGGAAATGCAACGGAACAAAGTTCAACGAAATTAACAACCTTTCGTGACGACGATCACGCCGAGACGCGATAGTAACGTGTTCGAACAGAGACAAAAACTAAAATGAAATTTTAAAAAGTTACAAAAAAATAAAATAATAAAATTTTAAAAAATAAAATAAAATAAAAAATTGAATAAATTGGGATAAAATAAAAAAATGAATAAAATGGAATAAAATACAATAAAATAAAATTATATATGGATATATATCAATGATATATTAGAAACGATATATAATTGATATATTTTGAATATATTCTATATATTTCACTGATAAGGATTTTAAATGAAAATAAGAAAAATAACAAAAATTGAATAAAATCGAATAAAATTAAATATGATAAAATTATAATATATCAATGATATATTACAAACGATATATCTTTGATATATTTTGAATATATCCTATATATTTCATTGATAAGGATTTTAAATGAAAATAAGAAAAATAACAAAAATTGGATAAAATCGAATAAAATAAAATATAATAAAATTATATATATCAATGATATATTACAAACGATATATAATTCATATATTTTTTCTATATATATATATCCTAATGGAACCAAAAGAAAAAAAATAATTACCTTAATCTAAAATCAATGAATTCCATTTAACGACTTTTATTTTCCTGTTTTTTTTTATTATTTTTCTTTTAATGGTATAAAAAGCGATATATGTATATATCTATCTATATATACAGACATTTATATATATATGTATATATACACATATATATATATTATGATATATCAATTATATATTACAAACGATATACAAACCATATATATTCATTATATATCCCGTATAAATATATATATATCAACATATAATATATATAATAAATATATCGAGGGTATATTATTTATGATATATATTCGGTACATGATCAATATATATAATATATATATATTTATATATATATATAAAACATATATTTGATGTCGAGTAATGTAAAATTCACATTTGGTCTATAATTACAAAAATGACTATTACGATTTTTTTATTTATTTATGTGTTTTTTTTCGAAATTTTATTTATTTATATATATATTTGCTAGAAAAATTGGTGGTTTGTTGCGCGTTAAGTTATTTCTCCGGTAAAGGCTGAAGTTTGAAAAAAAAAAGAAAATACGTTTCCCAGATTTTTGGAAAAATCGAATTCAAAATAAGAAAACATTTTTAAAAACCCAAAATTTTGAAATTACATAATAATTTTTTTTTAATTTGTATTCCCTTTTTCTGAATTTCTATAAATATAAATTAACAATATATCAACATATTATATTTAAATATATATTAAATATGTATATTTCAATTTTAAAAAAAATATAAATTTATATTTAATTAAAATTTATAATTAAATATATATATAAATTAATTAATAAAAATATCCATAATTCATCAATCAATAAGATATATCAGCTATATATGTAATTTATATATGTTATTAATTGATGAATTATGTACATTTTTATTAATTATAAATTATAACTTTATTAATTATTAATTAATTAATAATATTAATTATATTATAATTAAAATAAACATATTTAATGGTTGCAGCAGCGGGGATTTGATCACACGACCTCCGAAATGCGAAGCCAACGCTCTACCCACTAGACCAGCCCCGACCCATGATAGCTCATATTTAATATACGTTTATATTCAATTTTTTTTTACAAATTAATATAATTTCACACATAATTTCCTGATATATTTTTTAAATGATTAAAGACACATTTTATTTTCTTTTTTTGAAAATATTAATAAAACAGGGCTCCCAGTGAGTTTGAGCAATTTGCAAATGTTTATAAACTATTTTTGCAATAATTTAGTAGATACAGAAGCGAGCAGACTCTAATGAAGTGCTCGAGGAAAACATGAGGTGGAATCTTGGCGTTGAGAAGTGATAAATACAGAAAAAAAGGGGAGGTCAAGATAAATTGCAAACGTTACTGAAAATGAGATAAATAAATAAATATATAAATTTTTTTTTAGAACGCAAAAATCTTCCGCAGAAAATTCTCAAAGATTTCAGCTGATTTTTCAGGAATTAGGAAATTTGTGTTTAGAAAATGGTAATTTTATCATTTTCAGAGAATTCTCAAAATTTTCAATTATTTTATTTTTGAAATTCCAAATATAGGTGAATTATTTTTTCTATTTTTATTTTTTTTGCTATTAAATTAATATTTTTAATTTCGGGAGAAAAAATTGCAAAACCTGATTTTCAATTAAATAAAACAAAAATAATAAGAAAAATTTAAAAAAAATGTGTAAAATTCAAATTTTCAAGAATTTCACAATTTTTGTTGTTTCTAAAAATCAGCAAAAAAAAATTGCCTATTTACCAAAAAGTCGTTTATTTTCTCCTCCAAAAATTGCGATTTTCGGTAATTCCTTTCTGGGAAACGCATTTTTTTGTTCAAACTTCAGCAAATTTGACTCTTGAGTATTTTTTTTTAGCCTAAAACAACAAAAAGAGAAGTTCCTCAGTTGAGTTCAGTTGAGTTAAAGGGATCGCATTGTTGAGAGCACGTGTAAAGTGAGAAAAATGTTTAAAAAAAAAAGAAACGTAACGAGACTTTGTAAAAAAAAAACTTTTTGTATTTAATCGTACAAAAAGACACAGCACGAAAACTTTTCGTTTTTAATTATCTAGTAATTGACTTTCACAACATGTATCATTTCCAATAGAGTCGTAACCGTAAATCGTAAACGTAATCATCAATCATCAATCATCAATCAACACCATCATCACCTTCGTTATCATTATTATTATTATTATTATTATAACAATTATTATTATAATACTCATAATTATAATTATAAATCATAATAATAATAATCGCCACAATTGGAACTTTTATTATTATTATTATTATTATTACTATTATTATTATTATTATCATCATGATGTTAATTATATGAGGATAGTAATGATTAATTATTCATTATTAGTAATCAATAATTAAAAATTATCAATTATCAATTACGGTATTAATTATCAGTATTATTATTATTATTATAATCATTATCTTTCCTATAAATTGTAATTAACCATAATAATAATGATAATAATAATAATATCAATATTTCTGATAATTATCATAATATAATAATTATAATTATAATCATAATCATAAGATTACTTTAAAATAAAAATTGAACTGGAAATTTTGTTTATTTTTTTTCAGAAAAAATTGTAATAATAATAATAATAATAATAATAATAATAATAATAATAATAAAATTATTAGTAATCAGTAATTAAAAATGATCAATTATTAATTACGATATTAATTATCGTTATTGTAATTTTTATATTGAACAATGTGTGGTCAATATTATTATTATTATTATAATTATAATCATTATCTTTCCTATAAATTGTAATTAACTATAATAATAATAATAATAATAATAATAATAATAATAATAATAATATCAATATTTCTGATAATTATCATAAGATAATAATTGTAATTATAATCACAAGATTACTTTAACACGTTGACTGCCACGTGTATTTCCATTGAAATCTCCTTCAGGCCACGAGTGCCCACACCAATTCAATAGTTTTTTACTTCCTGTGGAATACCTTTTCAAATACCTACGACGATCCTTCGCAAGTCGTCAAATAAGCGTCACCCGAATACGGGTGACGCGGCCCGATCAGAAACTTTGCTGGCACTCGAATATGGGTGACGCGGCAGTCAACGTGTTAAAAAAAAAGAACTGGAAATTTCGTTTTTTAACTTTTTTTGTTTCAGAAAAAATTGTAATAATAATAATAATAATAAAACTGCAAAACATATTGTCGCCAAACGCAAATTGGAGATTGGACTCTCGATTAAAATTAAGTCGAATTTAAACAAAGAGAAAAAAATGAAGAGAATTACAAATAATAATTTATATCCTAACAAATAATATCATTGCACATTAATTAATTCATTAAAAAATATATATATATGTATATATGTATATTTGTGTCTGTATCGTAGTATCGAATGTCAGTAGAGCCCAAAATAAAAAAAGAAGAAGAAAAATATGTTTCCAGGTACCCATTGGTTGCCAGAAAATCCGGTGGAATTTGGAAAATTGTTGGTATTTGATTCCTCAAATGTATATCTATTTTTTGAATTTCCAAAAGTAAACCCAAGTTTGAAAAATAAAAATCCAAAAACTCTTTTGGAACATCCAAAAATTCTTGGAATTGAAATTTTTCCAGGAACTACAATTTTTATTGGAAAATCAGGTCGGTTTTGGGAAATTCTAAAAATAAGATTGCATAATATAAAACTTTACTTAAATATCCCTATTTTTTTTTAATTTCTAAAAGTAACCCCAAATCTTGAAAAAAAAAATCCCAAAGCTTTTTGGGAAAATTCAAAAATTCTTGGAATCGTAATTTTTCCAGAGATTTCAATTTTTTTTGGAAATTCAGGTCGGTTTTGGGAAATTCTAAAAATTAGATTGCATAATACAGAACTTTCCCTAAATAATCCTATTTTTTTCAAGTTTCCAAAAGTCAAATTCAAATATTGAAAAAATTCCAAAAAATGAAACTTGAAAAATTTATTATTATTATTTTTATTATGATTATTATGGAAAAATCTAATTTTGAAAATTCCACAATTATTTTTCAAAATTGGAAATGAGAAAAGAAAAAAAAAAGAAAACATCCAAAAATACTCTTGAATCCAATGACATTTTTCAAAACTATTTCAATGAAATTTCGGATGATTCAAAATTTTCTACGAACTATCCGGTGATACAGGGAAAATTGGCAGCCTTTCAATGCCTTCCAAATTTGCCAGACTCTTCAATGTCTTCTCAGAGAAATATTTTTCAAGATAACTGATTTACAAAAATTATTACTTTTTTTTCCCCAATAAACTTTTATTTCACGAATTGAAAAGAAAGAAAAATATTCAAAAAAAATGTCATCCTTTAAATTTCGAAATTTTGAGAATTCCTTTGAACTTCAGTGCCATAAAATATTTTGCACTTAAAATTAGAACCAATCGAGTGGGTGTGAAATTTTCCCAGATTTCACAACATTTTTGGTAATTGCTATTTTCCAATCTCAGGCGAAAATTATTTTTAAAAAAATTTAGGGAAGATTTTGTATTAATTATACGTATTTTCAGAATTTGCTAAAAACAACCTGAATTTCCAAAAAAAAATGAAAAAGTTTGGGAAAAAGTTCAATTCCAAGATTCTTCAAATTTGGATTTTTTTTTTCTAAGATTTGGGTTTGCTTTTTTGAAATTTAAAAAAATAGGTAAATTTAGCTAAAGTCTTGTATTAAACGTACCTATGTTTAGAATTTGCCAAAAATAACCAGAATTCCTCTAAAAAATTGAAATTTTCAGGAAAAACTTCAATTCCATGATTTCTCAGACATTCAAAGTGAACTTGAAAATTTTTTTCCAAGATTTGGGTTTGACTTTTTGAAAATTAAAAAACAGCTTCATTTAAGGAAACTCTTCTATCAAATTTACCAATTTTTAGAATTCTCAAAAACACCTAAAATAAAAAATATATACATTTTTTATGCGCTGACTTTGGTACCTGGAATATTTTTCCTCTTATTTTTTTCTTTTTTGGGTTTTATGTAAAAAGCCGATATCGAAAATTTTGGCGCTTCGTTAATTCACGCGTTAGACTGCAAAGCGACGAAAATGAAAGTTTGGAGTTTCTACAAAGAACGAAAAAAAAAAAAATATAAAGAAAATTGAAGACACACGATCCCTTTAAAATTTACATTAGGAGCATTTCTGATACATTTTTCTGATTTTCCTCCCTTTTCTTTTGTTTGTTTAAATTTTTTTTTTCAGTCAGCACCTAAATTTGCCTAACATTGACTTTCGTTTAGTTTCGCCAATGCGTTTTGTTGCACAAATTGAGCAGAAAAAGCTATAATGATATTCAAGTTTGGTTTTCTTGCCATTAATTAATTCATTAACGAATTAACAATCTTATAAAATTAACATAGGGCAGTTCGCAATGTTCGCTCGACTTCGGACCGAACTTCACCGATCGATCGGTCGAGCGAAGCCACTTGAAATCCTCCGACCAAAGTCGAACCAACATTTTCTGGTTTTCTTTTAAAATTTTTTTACACGAGTCGAGTCCCCAGACTCTTCGACAAAAGTTCCCAGAGAAATATCATTTTTTTTCCTTTTTCTTGGTGCTTTTTTTTTTGAAGAAACCAAAAGTCTGATAATCAGAAGAAATCCAAAAGGAAAAGAAAAAATAAAGTGACTAATTAAAAATAGAAATACAGCTAAAAAATTACGTTACTTAAATTACGATTAATCGATTTGTCGCAAGGAAGTATTCTCGAAGCATATTAATTATCAATTATTTATAATCACCGCGAAGATTATGCTCTCGTCGTGGATTTCATCGATTATCAGCATCGACTTTGATTTCGATACGAAGAAAAATATTATTTATCGACTCGAGGTTGATTCGAGTCGATTTCCTTTCCTTCCGAAGCATCGGATCGATCGATCGATGCTTGTTATAAAAAAAAATATCAGATTTAACAATTTCTCAGGAAAATTCTGCTCGATAAGTTCAGAGACTCGAGTAAAATTCGCTCTGAAAATCACTCGTCACATTTTCTTATCGTTTCTCTCTAATTTTGTTTATTTATTTATTTATTTATTTATTAAAATTGCCCATTTCTCACGGCGTTTATTAAATTTGCAGCGAAATCCACTGAAATTTGAGACCGATTCCTTTTTTTTTAATGATATTTTGTAAAATGAATTATAAAAAAAATTATTCTCTTCGATTTTTTTTATTTCTTATAATAAAAAAGTAAAATTTATATTCGATATTTTCGAGATATTATTTTTTCGATAATAATCTTTAGAAAATATTATTTTTAATATAAATACATTTTTGAAATATATTATTTTCGGTCGAAGGCGAAATCAATGAGCAAATTCCCTTAATCTCCTTAATTGCCATTAGTGACCTAATGGCCTGAAATCTTTTTGGACTAATGAAGGGACTTAATGACACTCCGAGTGACTCGACTTCGTAGATTCCCTTCGACTACATTTTTGTACAGTTATCAGAATGCGGGTAATTATGCTTCTGCACCGTTACTTTCGCCTTCGACTCGCGATAATACTTTTCTGTTTTCAAATCTGGGCCAAAATGAAAATATCGAGTTCATTCCGTGGCTCGAACAGCTTCGAAACCATGATTCTTCAATTTCGAAGACTCGAAACACTTTGATCGGATAAAAAATGATTCCGAATGTACTCGAAACCTCTCTAGAGTTCCTACCGATCGCTCGAAACTGCTTCAAACAAGTTCCAAGTTATTCGGAACCAGAAAAAAACTGATTGCGAACCAGTTCCGAACAAAAACTGGGTTCAAATTGGTTCGGAACCACTCGAAAGTCCATAAACTAGGTTCCAACTGTTCGAAAGCCACTCGAGTTTGAGTAAATTGGGTTCGAACTGGTTTGAAACACCTTGAAACTGGTTCGATCCACTCGGAACTTGATGGAACCATTTTGGGACCTTCTCGTACTCGATAAAACCAGTTTCGAGGTACAAAAGTTCTTTGAAACTGGTACGAAAACTTTCGATGTTACGGAATAATCTCAAAATTCATGTAATTAACAAAAAAAAATGCAAATCGAGGCTGATAAAAGAGCCTCGGTCTCAAAATCCCAGTGTTTTTCGCTGCGATTGGGAAAAGTAGGGTGACCAGAGTTTCTTCGCTTCTCGGGCATGTTTTCGCACCAAAAGTATATTTTTCCTCCTGTGGTTCGGGTCGAAGGTGAAATTTTGGGATTTTCCCTAACGCGATTGTCGAACTCAGCGGTTCTAAAAAATATATGAGATTCTCGACTGTTTGCGTGAAAATCACGTTTGCCTTGTGAGTAATAATCGAAAATTACTCATATGCAGAAATACGGGAGTGAATCAATGCCGGGATTGATTCATTCCCATTTTTTTCAGGAAAATTATTGCTTCGAGTTCGATCGAGGAATTTTTGTTCCCATGAATTTCACCTCGTCCCCGAAATTAGTATTCCAATATTAGTAAAATAATATATTTAGAAGATTATTCGACAAATTTCATAAAAGATAGATTATTTTGTATTACAATTCATTTCTTTTCTCGAAAACCCTGGATTTGAATTCGATCGAAACCGAATGATTATCGAACAGTTATTGATGTCTCTATAATAAATATATATTTATTATAGAACATTTATAATAAATATATAAATACATACAGACACACATATATACATAAAAAAGTATATATATATCTTTTCGATTGTTTGTATATAAAATAAAAATAGGTGATGATAATTAGACCCAATAACAATTTTTATCCTCTTTTGTTGATGCACTTCCGGTACAAATATAATTATTTAATTGCAGCCATTGAACAAATTCTTTCTTTTTTTGTCAGTCTATAAAATCAAAGTTTCTATGTTCAAAACCAGGGTTTTCTTTATTTTTTTAAAAATTGATATGTGGTACGAACATTGTATCGCAAGTAATTACTCGAACTAACAATTTATTACTTTTTCTTTCTAAATTCGTCAATTAGTAAAAACCAAAATTGAAACCAGGATTTCTCTTTTGTCATTTGTTAAAAAAAAAAAGGACAATATTACACTTCTCAGAAACCAGAATTATTTTTGAGAATACGGTTCCAAAAAATAATGAAAATAGAAATATTACTAATATAAAATCAGGAAAAAAAATATACTACAAGAAAGGGGGGAAAGAATCACATAAAATAAAAAATCCTGGTTCCAGGTTCCAATCCAATTTCACTGGATCCGACTGAAATCAATTTGATTCGACTCGGTTTGATTGAATTCAACTCGAATCAACTGTCTCGACTCAATCAAATTCAACTCGATTTGACCAAATTTACCTCGATTCCACTGAATTCGAATCGATTCGATTCAACTTGATTCAACTGTTTTCAATTCAATTCAATTGGATTCATCTCAAAGAGATCAAATTCAACTGGATTCGATCAAATTTACCTTGATTCAACTGAATTCGGTTCGATTTGATTCGATTCAACTAAATCCAATCCAATTTAATTGTAACTAATTCAAGTCAACTCAATTGAACTAGATTCAGCTTGATCCAATTGATTCAACTGAATTCTACTTGATTCAACTGAATTTGACTCGATTCAACTGAATTCTACTCGATCCAATTCAATCGAACCCAACTCAATTTTATTAACCCGAATTCAGTTGAATTCGACTCGATCCAACCAATTCCAACTCGATACACCTGGATTCTCCTCGATTCAACCGAATACGACTCGATTCCACCCAATCCAATTATTCAGTCGAACCCAACTCAATTTTATGAACCCGAATTCAGTTGAATTCGACTCAATCCAACCGATTGCAACTCGATACACCTGGATTCTCCTCGACTCAACCGAATTCGATTTGATTCCACTCGATCCAATTCAATTGAATCCAACTCAATTTTATTAACCGGAATCCAGTTGAATTCGACCTGATCCAACCGATTCCAACTCGATACACCTGGATTCTACTCGACCCTAAACTCTAGGTCACCCTAAGTAAAAGAAAACGCGATTGGTCCTTGTCCCGTAGTGAAAATCTACTCATTCGCACCGAATCTCTCAAAAAATTTAGTCTCTTCACTCACCGATTCATTCATTCATTTACTCATTCCTTCTCTCTCTCTCACACACATACTCCCTATCTCCCTTATCTCTATTTTTATACTCTCCTCTCCTCTCCCCTACCCTACACTCTCGATACTTAAAATTATATATTACAATAATAATTACATATAATACTATTCAATTATGTATAATAATAAAATATTTCCTCGACGTGGCCGAGACCCTAGTGTCGTCGCTGATAAAAAAGAAACCCATCCATCGTCTTTCGCATCTCTCGCCCAGAGTCTCTCGCTCTCTCTCTCTCTTACGTGTTCCTCATATTATTAGCTGTTAATTAAAATTATCCTTTGTTTTTGTTTCTGTTTTTTGTTTCACAGCACAACCGAGTCGAGCCTAAAATCCCAAAGTCCCTCGTCCTCCTTCCAGGTCCCCGACTTCGGTTTCCTCTTCGACGGCCCCCATCGGAGTCCCTTCTGTGCCCCTTCGGTATCCCTTCGGTATCCCTTCGATGGCCCTTCGGTTCCCAGGTGCCTGGATGCCCCCTCGCTCTCTCAACTTGGGTTCCCTATTTTGACTTAATTTTTGTATCCTTTTTGGTTCTGTTCCCGTGGCATTTGCGAATATTAAAGTACACTGCAACAACAATAGCTCTTCTTCTCCTTCTCGGGGCTGAAATTCATTTCACGCACGATCTCGGCGAACATCTCGTTCACGTTGGTGCGGTTCTTGGCCGAGGCCTCGACGAAGGGGCACCCCCAGAGTTGCGCCAGAGAGCTCCCCTCCGTCGTCTCCACCTCCCGCTGGTGCTCCAGGTCCAGCTTGTTGGCCACCAGGAGCACCGGCACCCGCTCGGTGCCCTTCACGCGGGTGATCAGCTCCTTCATGGCCTTGATGTCCTGGAAGGTCTGGTGGTTGGTCAGGCTGTACACCACCACGAAACCCTGGCCGTTCTTGATGTAGAGGTCGCGCATGCTGGCGAACTGCTCGGTCCCGGCCGTGTCCAGGATCTCGAGGACGCAGGGCGAGTTGTCCACCTCGATCTCCTTCCGGTAGAAGTCCTCGATCGTCGGGTCGTACTTCTCCATGAAGCAACCGGACACGAACTGCACCGTCAGGGCGCTCTTCCCGACTCCGCCCGAGCCCAAAACCACGACTTTGAACTCCCGCATTTTCGCGGACACCGACACCCTATTTACGCTTTCCGAGGGTCCACTTTGCTTTCGGGAAACTCGCGGCGGCGGTGGCGTTCACACCCTAACTAAAAATCCTATCCTCCTTCCCTCTCTCTCGCACTCCCACTGCGCTCCTATTGCTCCGTCCTTGTCACTCTCGCACACCGACTATGTCCGTCTCTTTCTACCCTTCGGGTTTGCGCCTACACTTTCTGTCTCTCTCGCACTCACTGGGTCTAAGACTTTTTTCGACGTTACCTTTAGTATTCCTTTCTTTTTTCGCCCACCGTGTCCGTCCTTGTCCGACTCGGGGGCCCGCTTATACTTTCCTCCTTCTTCGTCTCCGACGTTCCCTTCCTTCCTTCTTTCCTTCTTCTTTTTTTGTCGCTTCGGGGGCAGTTTTTCACGGAGCGACAAAGGACCGACCGACCCGTGGACGCACTGGGGGCCCGTGAAAACACCACTTCCGGCCTGTGGCTGGATTCTTCTCACTACGCGGCGGAACTATTCATCGCGAGTGAGGGATTTCATCGCGTGATTCGATTTTCCGTCTTTTTCTCTCTTTCTTTCTTTCTTTTCCCCTCTATCTCCGTCTCTGTCTTTCGCGCGGCCCTCGAGAGAGACGGACGATGCTTTCGCGTTTCAGCCTAGCCGATAGCTGCCGCTGCCGCTTCTAGTCACAGTCAGAGTCGGCCCTCAGCCTGCCTGCCTGCCTGCCTGCCTTCTTCCTGTCCCTTCCGCACCCCTCCACACCCCCCGGTCCCCCCCTATTGGTGTCTCTTGTCTCACTCGCGGGGGACGACGTAAGTGACCGCCATCTTATTCCTCCGTAACTTACCGAGCGAAACTATCCTCCTCCTTTATGTCATTCCACGATCCACGCTGATGAGGGAGACAGAGAGAGAGTGAGAGGAAGAAGCGTTCAAGGATTTATCCCAGACTCGTGTTAGTTGGTGCGGCCTAAATCCAACATGGCGGCCCTGGTCCCCAGATTTGGTGGAACTGGAGGAACATTCAAACGGTGCGTATTTTATTTGAAACCTAAATGTAAAATTTTCCGCTCTATCGATTCCCGTCATCGAAAATCGGGGTTTCTAATTTTGAAAGAATTAAGTCCAGATTCGGTGGACTCTAATATTGAGTCCAAGGACTACGACAAGGTCGTTACAAAATGGGCTAAACTCTGCGAGCGTTGTTGGACAAATTTGTTTCGATGGACTCTATGTTGAAGGACAACGTCAAGGTCATTGCGAAATGGTCCCCTCAAAAGAGTTATTCAGTGATTACAAAATTATAAACAATGGTTGGGTTGAAAAGTGTTAATTAACACTTTGGTTCCTAAATTCGTATTTTGTTTCATTGTAATAAAATATTTTTGAATAAAAATAATAACGAATTTCAAATTTTATAATTATAATTTAATAATTTAATAATTATTTTTTTATAATTTTATAATTATAATTTTATAATTATTTTTAATTACTCTTCGTAATACTTCGTTCGTCAAATCGATAGAATTCGAAATTTTGAAAAAGAGCTGCCGAGTAAGCGCCATCTTACTACTTCTGCCTCTTTTATTGTAGGTACACACACCCTAGACATTAAAATGGCGGAAATATTTCCCTAGTTCACCAAAAAAGCAGGAAAATCCAAATTTTCATCTCAAGATACTTCGAGAATAAAAATTGTCAATTATATCATCGATTTTTTAATTTTAATTGCGAATATTCATTTCCCTTCTTATTTTCAATTATTGCAACAAGTTCCATGACGCTGGAAATTTTTGTCCAAACGGAGAAAGTCAAAGCTTCGTGGTAGGTTCCAACGGAAACAGCCATTCGCGGTATTCCCTGGCAAGAAGAGCCACTCTTGTCGTTCTCCAAGGGAAAGAAGCCACTCGTGTGATAGGTTCGAAGGGAAATAGCCACTCTTGTGGTAGGTTCCAGTGGAAGGAACCACTCCCGTTGGAGATCCAACGGTATTCAACTAATGGGGTTGCAAATTCCCTTGGATCGAAACTAAACGCAGACAATTTAATGTTATTAAATTATTATTATAATTATTAATGATATTATCAACATAATTTTTTAATTACTGATTTCAAAAAGTGATTTATTATTATTATTATTATCATTATCATTATTATTGTTATTCTTCTTCTTATTATTATTATTATTGCCGATATTATTATTTTAACAATTCCGAAGAAGAGAATGAATAGAGAGACGAGGAATTCGGTCCCCGTTATTGACTTTCGGATTGCGATGGGCGTCTATACACGCCCGAGAAAATTGTCGATAACTAACCGGCAGAAAATGTGTTAAGCGTTATTATGTTATTGTCCTGCGAAATACCGAAGGTCATTGGTGTCCATTGTGAATTCAGGGAGGTCCTAATTGGAAACAGAATGAACACCTGGAAGGAATTTGTCGATTTTCCTGGAACGTGTTATGCACGGGCGTAACGGTATTTGCATTCTTTAGGGATTTCCGAATACCACCTAAAATGGAAGGTCGAGGGTACAATGGTCTTCAAGAGAGCTATTTTCGTGCTTATCTCGGAGAGAGATAATTGAGTGGACGATTAGTCATCCGAGTCTCCAGATGCTTACTAATCGGAAGTCCCCTCCTTGAAAAAATAGAGAAGCTCGAGAAAAGTGGAAGCTGAATATAGAGAGAGGGAGAGGGAGAGAGAGAGAGAGAGAGAGAGAGGGACAAAAAGAGGAGATAAGTGAGAAAGGAATGGAAGGGAAAAAGAGAAAGGCGTTCTGTCGCTTTTAATGTATACAGGAAAAATATGTATTTCCATATTGTTTCCGTTAGATTAGTTTTTAGATTTTTTTTTCTTCTTCCAGGAGGAGATAATTATATTTGTAAGGAATTTCAAAACTTTTCCCGTGGTTTCCGAAAATTTCACGTGTACTTGAAATCTCATTTTTGTGAAAAATTTCTGGACAAAAAAAAATCCTTACAGAAAAATTGACCTTTTTTTAAAAAAGAAATTTGAAATTTCATTTTCCAGAAAATCTTGAACCCAGAAATTTAATTGTATCCCCATGAACTGTTTTTTTTAAAATGAATAAATAAGCAAAACTGAAAATTAGGAATTTTTTGAGAATCAAAAATTGCCCAGACTTAAGCCACGCCCACGGGCCGTTGTCATTGGCTGCAGATCATTGGCAATGAACATTCGCCCTAAGTTCGCGTCCAGTGGAAACTCGCCTTTAGGCTTTCAAGTCACTTTCGTTTGCGAATAATTAAAGTCCAATTTGCAAGCAACAAAATAAAAAAGTATTTCAAAGCATTTCATAGGAAATAAAATTCGTAATTTATAAAACAAAAAAGGGTTTATTGCATTTTCCATAAAAAAAACAAAAAATTGCAAACTATTCATGAACGTCACCAATATAATCTAGGGCCATTGTACGTATCCGAAGATGCGAAACCCCAGAAAGGCGCGCTCGTGGCGTCACAGCGGCGAGTTACCGCGACTCGCTAAGTTAGAGCCCTTGCGTTTATCGATCCTTACCATCACCCGCCGCTGGAATCCCTCGGGACTTGAAACTTCGAACCTCCGCGACTAGATTCGGCAGCGGCAGCAGCAGTCGCTTGTCGTGTGTTTGGCTTTTGCCTTCCGAGCGGGTCTTAGGTGCGCGTAACGTTCGTGCGAGGACAGGTGTGTGTAAAACGTGTCCCTAAAAGTGTCCCTAAGCGGTTTTAATTCATCCCCTCCCCTCCTTCTGCAATTACCTCATATGTTCCTCCTCGCTGCGTTAAAAAATTCGAAAAACCAGAGGTGGGTAAGACAGTGGTCGCTTTTCTCTTCTTCCATTCGCCCCAGAAGCGACGATTTAGGCTTGTACGCATATAGGGGTGCAGTGCGCGTCTGCGTACATCCCGATCTAGAGAGCCGGTAGGCTGACCTTGATGGCCGACCTCGGTATTGATATTTTTGAAATTTTTTTTTATAAAAATCGCTTTTTCTTTTTTCGTTTTATTTTCATTCATTGATTCAATTGAACTTCTGAAAATGTAAAATTAATCCTTTTTTCGAAAATATGAAGTTCCGTAAATAAACGTTTCGAAAATGTCGAGGCACGGATTTATTGTTGGGTCGATTTACCGACCGTCGGTAAAAGAAGGGATTTATCAATAATTTTCGGAATTGTGAAAATTTTAATAAATTTTCATATAATAATAATAATAATAATAACAGAATTAAAAATTATCTTGCCATGAATCAATAATTGGCCTCATGCAGATAATGATAAATAAAGTTCATTAATTTCAATTCCGTGAAATTATCGCCGGACTTTCCTTATACTTTCAGATATCCTCTGACTCAAGTTGACGGCGTAGAAGAAGCATTTAAATGCAACCGCCAATCGAGTTTCCTCCAGTTCCTATGAACGGTCGATTCAACATGCAGATGTACAACATGCCACCGATTACGGTGCAGCCAGGGCTCCCCACGGCCCCTCCCATAGCCGGTGACGACGTCACTTCAAATTCTATTTCACCGATCATGGGTAAGTATTTTTTGAAATAGTTGTTTCCTTGATGTAGAATATAAGGGGTATTTCGGAGAACACGATGAGATTTGTCACTTTCCTTAATTGAAGAGCTAACGGTCCTCCCCAAGCGAAGTTTCGTCCATTCGCGCTTCGTGTCCCGTGTCCACCTCAGGCCTCGCGATTTTTTTCTTCCGCACTTGTTTATTGTGTTTTGGAATTTATTTATGGATGATAAATAAATAAAAAAAGTCGAGGAAAATCGTTTTATGTTAATTTCGGAGTGAAATTTTTTGAAAAAATATTGTAATTGTAAAAAAAAATAATTAGTACCAGGTAAACATTAATACTAGAATTTCAAGTCAACGTTTTCTACAACGTTCAAACTAACATTCGACGTCGCATCATGAGTCTTACCGGACAGATATGAACAACGTCAGGTACGATAACGAAGTTCGCAATACCTGGAAGATATGAAAATTTCATTTGGGGAAAGGACGATGGTTTCGATTCTGAATACCGGGACAGAAAAAAACGTTAGTGTTTTTACCATAGAAAAACTTTCCATGGACATGACGTAAAATTTACCGGCGTAAAGCTGACACGGAATCGAACTGCGTTGGAGCATTAACACAAGCAGCTTTTGCGAGCGAACGGACAATTCCTGCCATCCCGATTTTGTGTATCTGGGTGTCAAAGGATGTCATGAAAAGAGCAGAACGACAAAAGTCAATATTTTAGACCCTATTTGTGGCTTACATGGCTTCTCGAATCGAAGTGCTATAGTTGATAAGGACTTGTCCGATCAAACAATACACGAACAAGTTGACCACCATTCCCATGCCAAACAGAAAATATCTGACGGCGGTTAAGGTATCGGTGGAAATCATTACCTTCGAAAAATTCAATAGTTATTACTTGTGCAAATCGAAAGTGTCTCCATTTTTGCCCGGAAGTCTACATACTTACCTGCACACCTGTAACGGATATCAGCAACATGTTCAGAAACAATTGAACAAGGAACAATGTCGAACAGGCTGAGGACATGACGTCAGAATACCTAGAAGAAAAGCTACAAGTAACAGAGTCGCACATAATTCTCTATGCAGTCTTCGTTTCGTCCGTTCCCGCTTCGTGTCCCGTGTCCACCTTAGGCCTCGCGACTTAACGGCACTAAAAATACCTTAGCGATGCAAATGAGGTATCAAATTGCAAGTTACACAGTTTTTTACACTCCTGAATTTTTCCACTTCGTTTTCACCCGAAAAAATATTTTTCTAAATTGTTTATTTATAAACAACAAATTATTAGCCTTTTTTTAGAACGTGCGATTATCTCGAGAACCCTATCCCTGTTTCTCCAGCGACACTACCCCTCTTAATATTCTCCATATAGTCTTCGTTTTGTCCGTTCGCGCTTCGTGTCCCGTGCCCACCTTAGGCCTCGTGTCGATTTAAGGTCGAAAATATATTTCCCCAAATTGTTTATTTAATAATTGTGAATACTAACTGCAGTATATTTTTGTGCAACTTGATGCAGTCACAGATTTTTTCGTACAAATTGTTTTCGTGACTGAGCAAATCCATTTCGGGCTCACCCACGAGCTTCGATACTTTCACGAGTCGTTCTCTGCAACGAATTACGGTTTATCGGTTAAACGATGTAACAAATTTGCGATGGAGTTACTTTCTACTCACATTAAAATGATTATCAATCCGCAAGAGTGGTTCACCAGTGCGATAAGCAAGGAGCCAAGAGCCATGTAAATAGTGACGAATACAAACGCCAGGATGACGTTATGCATAAATACTAACTCGTAATATTCCTCCACATCTACGAAGTACTCGCCCTCGAAGAGAGGTTTCATCGGACGACTTTCGTTCAACGGGAAAAGAATATCCAGTATTTGAGGTATTCGAGGAATCATTGAGAAGAAAAGCGTAGTTGTCCATGTATAAACTGGAATCAACATATTATAACAAAATATTTCGTTTCGTTCGTTTACGCTTCGTGTCCCGTGTCCACCTTAGGCCTCGCGACGTTGGTATTTCTTTTTCGACACATTCTTATCCAAAATGGTTTCCAAAGTTCCTTTTTAGATTGCTCAAACTTGTTGGCCTTATTTGTCTCCTTCGGAACTCTTAGACGGTAAAAAAAAATTTACTGGTGGCCTTCTGGCCTTCGGTTTCATCGGAAAGGGTGTCGAAATGCCCCAAAGGTGTCCCCCGGGGTAGCAAATTATTTTTTTACACGCGAAATTATCCAAACTCACCCAAAAGAATAATCGTGAAGGTTTTCGCCTTGACGCTGTATTCATCAAGAATTTGCAGTTCCTCCCCAGCTTCCAGTTCCCTTCGATCCGCTTCGATGCGACGGAAAAGGTCTTTTATCTGACGCAATGAAATCATGAATAGATGAATGGATCGGTCATTAGTCGGGAGAGCGATTAGAAAAAAAATTACAAAATGAATCATTTGGTACCAGTCGTTCATTGACTTTTACGTTTAACATTTGTCCGATTCCCATTAGCACGCCTAACAGGGGACATAGCCCATTGAGTACACGGTCAAATTCGAAGCCATTTACTACGAAATCGCATACCTGTTATTAATTTCAAAATATGAAAGGATTATCCGGGGTCGTGTCTGATTTTATCCTAGAATTTTACTTTGAATTTTTATTTTTGTTATATAACAAGGGCCATTAAAACATTTTAATAAGTAATATTAATAATTTAAATTAGCTAAATTAGCTCATAACAAAATTGCTTATTAAAAATGGTGGAAAACGACAATAGAGAAGACAGAAAAATTTTCGCAGGCCAAATCCGAAGTTTTTAAAGGGAGCCGGGGACAATCGAAGTTTCTTCACTCGGGGTAGGAGCCATATCGGAAAAATATAAAACTCAGCTGGACGCAGCTTTTGACAATAAGTGGGATATTGATAGAGATTAGCCAAGTACCAGCGGTGGAAAGTGAGTGGCAGTCACTAGCATTACTATGGTAAAATAATATTTCCCTCTAGGCTCTATATCGAAAGGCCAGAGTCCGAGAAAGTACAGTAAAGTTTTCGTGTATCTGAAGTTCCCTCTCTCGAAGATTTCCATGTTTACCCACCAACGTTTGACACGCAACTGAACGTCGCCGAAGAGCGCATGGAGTCCCGTGGTATCGATTTCTTAAGTGTTGCAGGAAAATTGCTGTCTCGGAGGAACAGCAGCCTGATTGCGAATCGTTTAAAGCTTTTACCTTTATTTTTTTTCTCGAGGATAGTTTAGCCGAAGGCTTTGTTTTCGTAGAAACGTTTCGAGCAGGTACTGCTTTCCGCTGCCACCGTGTCTCCAAACCACCTGTTGAGATGGATTCTATAGCCCGCACCCAAGAGGGGTGGTTAAAACGACTCAGTGTATAGATAGCTCTTGGGCGACTAACGGAGAGCCAAGAACTCTTTTCAGCCTAGTGGCGGATTTAGTCATTGGATCATACTGCAATCAACTAATTTAGGCTGTTCTAATTTTTAAAATTTTGTTAGTCCGATTTATTAATGAGTGTAAAAATGTGGGAAAGGCTTCTTCTACAATACCCATTTTTTGGTCTGGTCTTTGGGAAACCAGATCTACTATGTTACGTGCTCTTGCCCCTAGTTTTTTTTACTGTAGAGATAAAAATAGCGTCAAATATGATAACGACGTTCGTAAAACCTGAAACATATTTAAAAAATCCAGGATGGGATATCTACAACAGGTTTCGTTTCGCGTCTTACTGAAAAGGTATTAATATTTGAATTTGCACCTTACCACAGAAAAACTTTCCATGGATACGACGTAAAATTTGCCGGCGTCAAGCTGACACGGGATCGAACTGCGCAGTATCATGAACAAAAGCAGCTTTCGCGAACAGAAGGTCAACGCGTACCAATCTGTTTTCGTATATCTGAGCATAAAAGCATTATTTTACAAGAAGTATGCACAAACAAATAAAAATCATTGATCCTATATGTTGCTTACAAGACGTCCTGAATGTAGTCACT
The DNA here is from genome assembly GCA_949825005.1 of Gasteruption jaculator. Classification (NCBI taxonomy): domain Eukaryota; kingdom Metazoa; phylum Arthropoda; class Insecta; order Hymenoptera; family Gasteruptiidae; genus Gasteruption; species Gasteruption jaculator. Next base: position 1,259,304 of record OX463766.1, on the reverse strand, counting down.
GTGGATTAAGAGCATTTGACCCAGTATACAGCTCACAAACATGATAATTATTGTTCCAAATCCATACAACGCGTACCTGACGGAAGTCAGAAAGTCGGTGGAAATGAATGCCTTGAAACAAAAAATTAATTTGCATTCTTCAGATCAGCCCGAGACGAAAAGTCCTTTACCGTTGTTTTCTTCAACGTTCCGTTAATTTTCTAATAATTTTATTAGTGTTAGGCGGGTCTTTCGGAATCGGGAGGCCTCCCTACAGTTTTGTACGCGTAGGGAGGCTTCCTGCTGCGCAATATCGGTAGCTGTTCAAGGACAAGCGCGAAACTACCAACCGACCGATCTTTGGAAATTAATATAAAATCGACGGAGCGTCTGAAAGAAAAGTGGTAAAGGACTTTTCATCTCGGTTTGACCTAGAGAATACAAATATTATCGGGATTCGTGCGTCATCTCCGTATGATTATATTTCCATCTAATTTTATGGGTGAATAATTAAACAAATGTTTAAATTCAAACCTACGAATGTTAAATACAATTTTTCTCGTTATTTTGAAGGCGTACCTTCACACCTGTAGCGGCTACAAGTAGCATATTCGAATACAATTGAATTAAATACCCCATCGAAAGAGTTTTTGACATGATGTCGGTGTACCTGTAAAGATAGCAACAGGTAACTGATCGGAGAAACTATTTTTGACACGTGCTGTTCATTTAAGAAAACCACAGGACCAGGTTCAGAACCCTTTTTCCACTTATTGCGTAAGAATCGATACAACATTTACGACCTACAAAATCGTTCATGTAAGAGCATTCAATGTACTAACTGTATAATGTATTGGTGGAGTTTCATACAACTGCAGAGATGTTTATGCTGTTGAGTTTCCTGCAAGAGCGAATTGTTCTGCAAGGTGTCGGAGAACTTCGATAGTTTCTCAAGTCGTTCGCTGCAACACGTGTCACGGTTCAGGAGTTAATATGTTGAGCGCGGCGCCAAAATTGCTGTCCTTTCCGTTCAGCCGGCGCGGCAGCGCGCAAGCGATCCTTCACGCATAATACTGTCGGTCCCAGCGATCGACGCCGGCCGTACGGAAAGTTCACTGCCGGTCCCTATAGACCGGCGCCGTGCTCAACGTGTTAAATCACTCACAAGGGCCGGTTGGGTCACAAAAATCTAGTCTCGGATTTTTACGAAATTTCTTAGGGGTAGTCTAGACCCAAAATAAAGACACACGTGTCTCTCATTTTTGTGTAATAGACCCCATCTTTCGAGATTTTGAGACACTAGGCCTACAACCCAAAACCCGATCGACTTCGGTAGTCATTGCTCTTTCGGGTACTTACGTTAGAATTGCAATCAACCCGCAGGAATGATACGTGAGCGTAATAATTAAGGACGCAATAGCCACGTACACGGTGACATACAGGAACATGAGTGCGAAATTGTGTATGAAAATCAAGTCGTAATATTTCTCAGGATCCACGAAATATTCGCCATCGTAGAGCAGTTCCAGAGGACGGCTTTCGTTCAATGGGTACAAAATGTCGAGTACCAGAGACAGACGTGGTATCAGCGAGAAGAAAAATACAGTTATCCATCCATAAACTGATAACAAAACATATTCTTTCACCGATTTCTTGCCAGCAAGTCATAAAATGAGTTATTATTATACTGTTTTCAAATGATTATTAAAATTATCTCACACCCCAACAAAGTAGCGTGAACGATTTCGCCTGGAGACTATATTTATCAAGAATCTGGTGTTCTTCGTTGGACTGCAGCTCCTCTCGATCCAATTCTATGCGACACAAGAGTTCCTCAATCTAGAGAAATTAACATACGAATTGCTTATTTGTTGGCAAAGGGAACATTACAAGAAAATTCAACCATCGAAATCATTTCGTACCACCCGTCTGTGGATTTTCAGGTTTAATATTTGCGAAAGTCCCATTGTCACCGATAAGAAGCTAGTTAGCGAGCAAAGCACATGGTCCACGTTGAACCCCCTCACTTTCAAGGTGTACACCTTTTATTAATTGAAAAACGTGAGATCAGAAATTAGGTGGAATTGAAATAAAAATGCAATAAAATTCTCATGTGACGATGCGAAGGTCACGTGAAGGTTACAAAAATAAGATTATTCTTATTTAGATGCCTAACGAGCAATTGCACACCCCGTAGGCATCGCTAGGTGCTTCGAGTGTCGTTAAATGGCCAGGCCTAAGGTGGACACGGGACATGTAGCGCGACTGGATGAAACACATGACATCAATGGGTAGACCTACTGGGCAGAGACCATTGAAAGACAATATGAAAATGAGTTGAAGGAAATCGAGGTCCCATGAAAGGGGATGGATGGAATTAGCTCAAGATAGGGATGGTTGGTGAGCTTGTGTGAATGAGAGAACGAACTCCCGAAATTCGATATAAAATTCTTGAGTGCGCAAGAATTTCAAAAAAAAGAATTTAGTGACCTTCGCATTACCGTAACACCATCGTCTTCAAAATTAGTAACGTGGCCCCTTTCAAACCCCACAACTTCTAGCGCAAACATGCAATATTGATGGAGAAACGTATAAGGTACCAGCGGTGGAACGTAAGTGGCGGTTACCAACAGTACCATCGTCAAATAGTATTTCCCTTTACGTTCCATATCATGAGGCCAGAGTCCGAGAAAATACAGTAAGGTTTTTGTGTATCTCAAGTTCCCAGTCTCGAAGATTTCCATGTTTACCCACCGACGTTTGACTCGTAACTGAACGTCGCCGAAGAGTGCATGCAGCCCCGTGGTATCGATTTCTCAAGGGTTGGAGGAAAATTGTTGTCTTGCTGCAACAGCGGCTTGATTACGAATCGTTTAAAGCTATACCTTTATTTTCTTTTCCTGAAGATAATTCAGTTGATGACTTTGGTTTCATAGAATCGTTTCGAGTAGTTACTGTTTTCCGTTGCCACTGAGGTTTCAAACTACTTCTGAGGATGAACTCCATAGTTTCCAGCCAAGTGGTGCGCTATAGCAAGTTAGTGTAAAGACAGTTTTTGAGGGAGTAACAGAGAGTCATGTACTTGGGCTGGCTGTGCCTGGTAAAGTATACGTTCCAGTCGAATGGCGGTGAAGTGTAAGTCAAAAGTTTGCCCCATAACGCATCCCGAGTGACTTGGCTCTGCAACAGACTCCGAAATAAATCGACTGCTACAGTAACTTTCGCATTAAGGGGTTACATACGTCCAGCATTTTCAAAAAATCGATTTTTTTTACAGATTGTTCTCTATAGTTTTAGGCTTATTTCTATGAAAGTCGATTTCAATAATTCCGCATAGATCCAAGGTTATGGTAGAAAATGTGACTGCCCGACGAGAGTTTGGTGCGCGTTGTAGGTAGTTGTCCTTTGTTTGGGACAGCTGACCGTTACCTGCGATTGTTAAGGTTTAAATAAAAACAATTAATTACTGACAAGGAAGGCATACAATACGAAGCCGAAATGGGAGATTGAACGTAAGTTTACAAAACAAATTAAAAAATTCATAAAGTTCTTGCTTTTGCTGCGCGCGAGTTCTAGCAAAACGCACTTAAAACTTTAAACACGTTTTTCTCGAAACTACTTTTTCCGCCACGGTCTGCATGATTACTCTTGCAGTTTTTAATATTTTTTTATGCGATTTTTTTTTAAATGTTCTAAATCGTTTTCTCTATAGTCTGTCGAGCCAGATTTTTGATATTTTGGTTTAAAAATTTTATAGAATAATTAAAGTGTAAAATTTTTTCACGTAAAACGCATACTTTTTTTTATTCCACACCCCCCCTGGAATGGCCACTTTACCTCCCACAAATGACAAACGTAAAGTGGCATATTCCTCTCGCAAACAGTTTAGCGGGAGGTAAAGTGAATTAGCGGGAGGTAAAGTAAATTAGCGAGAGATAATGTAAATTAGCGGGAGGTAAAGTAAATTAGCGGGAGGTAAAGTAAAAAATGAGAAATTAGTGGACATTCATATTTTCATCGCAGTTTTTTTTTATGGGGTTTTCAATGACTTTTTATAGCTTTTCTATGGTACTTCTATGGTATTTCTATGGTATTTAGACAAAACCCTAGCAAAACCATAGAAGTAGCCCCGCCCTCAGAATCATACAGTGGCCATTCCAGGAAGGGTGTGAAATAAAGTACTATATACAACACGGGGGTAAACCAGATTTCTCCAGCGACTGATTACTGCTCTCGCGAGAAAATTTTTCCCTCGGGTTACTGCCCTCGGGAAAAAAACTCGCTCGCGCAGTAAATTCACTCGCGGGAGTAATCTGCTATTTTACCCCCTAGTTGTATAATGTACTATTAAACGGCCATAGATTGCTAAATTTTTCGAAATTCAAAATTCCGGCCCGACAGACTATAATCACAACTTTATTAAACAAGAATTTTTTAAAATTTTGCAGATCGATCAACATTTACTTCAGAAATGATGCAGACCGTGGAGCAACTTTTTTTTTAGTGTTATGGGTGAAGTGATTTCTTATGTAGTAATTTTTAAAAAAATAAAGTGAAACAAATTTTTGTATAAAGTTTAAATACCAATAAACCATGTACACTATTTATTTTTATCAATTTTTATTTTTATCCCTATTAAAAAAAATTTTTCTTTTAGAGCATTTTTGGCGCTGCTGGACGTATGTAACCCCTTAAGCGAAAGAGAGAATTGAAAATAGACGGATTGAGTCCATCATTAATGCAATGAAACGCAAGCGGGTGCCAACATGAAGGAAACTCTTTTGTAGTATTATCGATACCATTTCGATAGTTCCCAAGGGATTTGGTCATTCGCTATTATTGCACTGATTTGGTTTAGATTATTCTCACTTTCTTTATTTTACTTGTCTGATTTGGTAATAATAGCAAATATCTGGAATTATGCTCTTGTCCTTTTTAATATATATGAAATCGAATTTACTATTATTATACTATTGGTTCTTCTCACTGTATAGACAAAAATAGCGTCAGGTACGATACCGCCGTTCGTAAAACCTGAAACATAGTAAAAATACAGGGTAATTTCTGAAATATAATAATTATTAAAAAAAACACATAAAACTAATACTCTTCACATAACACCCTGCTGAAAAAATATTTAAGCCTGCTTTGACACGTTACCATAGAAAAACTTTCCATCGATATGACGTAAAGCTTTCCTGCCTCAAACTGACACGGGATAGAACTGCGCACTATCATGAACATTAGTAGCTTTCGCGAACCCAAGGATAACGCGTACCACTCTGTTTTCGTATATCTGAGCATCCAAGTATTATTTTATAAGAAGTATGCGCTAATAAATAAACATCACCGATCCCATTTCTTGCTTACACGACTTCTCGGATGTAGATACTGTGGTTGATAAGCATTTGTCCCAGTAAACAGCTTACGAATATAATGAATATCGTTCCTACTACATGCAACATGTATCTCAAGGAAGTCAACATATCAGTGGTAATGAATGCCTTGAAAAAAAAAATAATAATTTGCTTCGATCAAGACCATTTTGGTATTTCCACATTCTTCAGGTCAAACCGAGACGAAAAGTCCTTTATCATTTTTCTCTTCGACGATCCGTTGATTTTATTTTAATTCTTAAATATCGGGTGGTTCGACGTCTGTGTGTGTGTTGCATGGTTATATGTGCGCCAGGAGGCCTCCCGCGCGACAGTAGCTGCAGCCTCCCCCCACGCGCCAACAGACACGGAAGGAGTGCAAAAAGTTTTTAAACTACGGTCGCGCTACAGGACTACGCTACTGGCTCAAGGTCAGGCGCGAGGCTGCCGATCGCCCGATCTTTGGAAATTAATATAAAATCAACGGAGCATAGGAAAGAAAAATGGTAAAGGACTTTTCGTCTCGGTTTGATCTAGAGAATACAAATATTATCGGCATTCATGGGTCATTCTCTGTATTATTATATTTTTATGGAACTTTATGGTTGAGTAATACAACGAAGGCTGGAATTGAAGTGTACAAACGTCAAATGCAATTCTTCGCGTCATTTCGATCGCGTACTTTGACACCTGCGGCAGCTATCAACAGCATGTTTGGAAACAATTGAATTAGGTACATCGTCGAATGGGCCGACGACATGGTGTCGGTATATCTGTAAACGAAATAGCAAGTAACGCATTAGCGGTTACTTTTAACACCTGCTGCAAACCCCTAGCGCTTAAAGTACTAACTGTATAATATGCTGGTGAAGTTTTATACAACTGCGGATCTGTTCATGCTGCCGAGCTTCATACAAGATCGAATTCATTCCCCAGGAGTCGTGGAGTTTCGATAACTTTCCAAGTCGTTCGCTGCAATACGAGTCAGGCTTAAAAAGAAATAAATTCACAAGGGCTCCATCAGGGTCGTGGGTCACCGATTTTGTTCAACCATTGCACACTTTTAGTAGTCCACTAGGACAATATAATGTGCAAATATCAAGGCGTACTTCTCAAGCGTTTTTGAGAAAATCGCAAGCAAAGTTTGCGATTTTCGATGCGACGCGTGTGTTCCCTTGCATTACGATCCTTAACAAGCAGTGGCGGCGGCCGAGTGGTTAGCGTTCTAGCTTCGTAACCGCTAGAACGCTGGATTTTCACACATTATTTCATGTATATTATAATTTAAAGGAAATATAATGCGAACATATATTTATATGCATCATTTTTTATTACCACAAACATATTTAAAATTGTGGACGAATAAAGGACGAAACGCATTGATTTTCATTCAATATTCTTATTTATTAAATAAATAATAACAAAAAAATAAGAAACAACGAAACATAATTAAATTTTACAATTAATCGTCAAATACATCTTGGGGATGTAGGATGATACTTATCATATAAACAGGGGAAACATAAAGTGTTTTCAAATAAATACGCACAAGTTTGCATGCGTTTGATAAAATTTTTAATCTGCCTATAAAAATAAACGTCGCAGGGTTGGCATATTGGGTTACACTTAGGAGGTATCACTTTCACTGTACAACTAGCAACACCTACGTCATCGCTTAAAATTTCATCATACAATGCAGAGTTTGTTTGATTAATTGTAAAATTTAATTATGTTTCGTTGTTTCTTATTTTGTTGTTATTATTTATTTAATAAATAAGAATATTGAATGAAAATCAATGCGTTTTGACCTTTTTTCGTCCACAATTTTAAATATGTTTGTGGTAATAAAAAATAATGCAAATAAATATATTTTCGCATTATATTTCCTTTAAATTATAATATACATGAAATAGTGTGTGAAAAAAAAAGAAAAAAAAGCGTTCTAGCGGTTAGGAAGCCAGAACGCTAACCGCTCGTCCGCCGTCGCTGCTTGTTAAGGATCGTAACGCAAGGGAACACACGCGTCGCATCGAAAATCGCAAATTTTGCTTGGGATTTGCTCGAAAACGCTTAAGAAGTACGCCTTAATATTTGCACATTATATTGTCCTAGTGGACTACTAAAAGTGTGCAAAGGTTGAACAAAATCGGTGACCCACGACCCTGATGGAGCCCTTGTCAGTCACAAGGGTTGGTAGGGGCGCAGTGATTGAATCAATATACGAGATTCCAACAGAACAGGGCGATGTTTAGTTGAATATCAGTCTTTTGTTGATTTGGGATATTTTTTCTTCCTACTTACGTTAGAACTATGATCAAGCCGCACGAATGATACGTGAGCGTTACAGCTATCGAACCCACAGCCACGTACACGGTGACATACAAAAACATCAGAGCAAAATTGTGTATGAAAATCAATTCGTAATATTTTTCGGGATCCACGAAGTATTCGCCATCGTAGAGCAGTTCTAGAGGACGACTCTCGTTTAATGGGTACAAAATATCGAGTACTAGGGACAGACGTGGAATCAGCGAGAAGAAAAATACTGTTATCCATCCGTAAGCTGGAAACAAAATATATTTTCAACCGACTCCTTCCCAACAGTTAATGATATTGCCAAAAGCTTCGATATTCTTTTTAATAATCCATATTTTAGTTTCAATACTGAAATTTATAAACAAATTTCTGGACATCCCATGGGTTCGCCCTTGTCTCCCATAGTTGCAAATTTATTTACAATGCATTAATCACCATTCCATATTATAAAAGATATGTAAATGATTGTTTTTGTGTTGTACATAAAGATACAGTAACAACCCAAAAAATAACCGAAAATCAAAAACTAGGCAATCATCACATTAATTTCAAATTGTTATAAAAATCATCTCGCACCCCAACCGAATATCGTGAACGTTTTCGCCTGGAGACTATATTTGTCAAGAATCAGGTGTTCCCCGCTGGACTGTAGCTCCTTTCGATCCGACTCTATACGACAGAAGAGATACTTTATCTACCGGGATCAACATACAAATGGTTTATTCGTTGGCAAGAGGAGCGTTCGAAGAAAATTCAACCAATGGAATCATTTCGTACCACCCGTTTGTGGATTTTCACATTTATAATTTGTGAAAGTCCAATTACCACCGATAAGAGGGTAGTTAGCGAACAAAGTAGGTGGTCTGTGTTGAACCCCCTCACCCTCAAGGTGTGCACCTGTTATCAATTGGAAAACGTATTCGTGGGATTAAACTGCTTCAGCGAAAATGCAAAAATGTGAAATGCAATACTGATAGTGAAACGTGTAAGGTACCAGCGGTGGAATATAAGTAGAGGTTATTAGCAGCACTATGGCAAAATAATATTTGCCTTTACGACTCTTATCGAAAGGCCAGAGTCCGAGGAAATACAACAAGGTTTTTGTGTATCTGAAGTTACCAGTCTCGAAGATTTCCATGTTTACCCACCGACGTTTCCCTCGAAACTGAACGTCGCCGAAGAGCGCAGGCAGTACCGTGGTATCGATTTTTTGGCGTTGCAGGAAAATTGCTGTCTCGGAACAACAGCAGCCTGATTGCGAATCGATTAAAGCTTTTACCTTTATTTTTTTTTCTCGAAGATAGTTTAGCCGAAAGCTTTGATTTCGTAGAAACGTTTCGAGCAGGTACGGCTTTCCGCTGCCACCGTGTCTCCAAACCACCTGTTGAGGAGGCGTCTATAGTCTGCAGCCAAGAATGTGGTTAAAATGACTCATTGTCAGTGTAAAGACAGTTCTTGGGCGACTAACGGAGAGCCAAGGATACTTTGCAGCCTAGTGCTGGATTTGGTTATTGGATCATACTGCAATCAACTGGTTTAGACAGTTTTAATTTTTTAAATTTTGTTTGTCCGATTTATTAATGAGTGTAAAAATTTTGAAAAAGGCTGCTTCTACAATACCCATTTTCCGGTTTGGTTTATGGGAAACCAGATCTACTATGTTACGTGCTCTTACCCCTAGTTTTTTCTACTGTAGAGATAAAAATAACGTCAAATATGATAACGACGTTCGTAAAACCTGAAACATATTTAAAAAATCCAGGATGGGATATCTACAACAGGTTTCGTTTCGCGTCTTACTGAAAAGGTATTAATATTTGAATTTGCACGTTACCACAGAAAAACTTTCCATGGATACGACGTAAAATTTGCCGGCCTCAAGCTGACACGGGATTGAACTGCGCAGTATCATGAACAAAAGCAGCTTTCGCGAACAGAAGGTCAACGCGTACCAATCTGTTTTCGTATATCTGAGTATAAAAGCATTATTTTACAAGAAGTATGCGCAAACAAATAAAAATCATGGATCCTATATGTTGCTTACAAGACGTCCCGAATGTAGTCACTGTGGATTAAAAGCATTTGACCCAGTATACAGCTCACAAACATGATAATTATTGTTCCAAATCCATACAACACGTACCTGACAGAAGTCAAGAAGTCGGTGGAAATGAATGCCTTGAAAAAAAAAATTAAATTGCTTCGATCGCGTCCGTTTTATTCAGCCTGCATTCTCCAGGTCAAACCGAAGCGAAAAGTCCTTTACTGTTTTTTTTTCCGACGCTCGGTTAATTTTCTATTAATTTTTTTAATGTTGTGCGGATCATTCAGAGTCGTGAGGCCTCCCCACAGTTGTGTACGCGTAGGGAGCCCTTCTGCTGCGCACTATCGGTAGGTGCGCCCCTCCCCCACCCGCCGAAAGGTACAAGCGCGAAACTACCAACCAGCCGATCTTTGGAAATTAATATAAAATCAACGTAGCGTCTGAGAGAAAAGCGGTAACAGACTTTTCGTATCGCTTTGATCTAGAGAATACAAATATTATCGGAATTCGTGGGTAATTTCTGTATGATTATATTTCTATCTAATTTTATGGGTGAATAATCAAACAAATGTTTAAATTCAAACGTACGAATGTGAAATACAATTTTTCTTGTTATTTCGAAGGCGTACCTTTACACCTGTAGCGGCTACAAGTAGCATATTCGAATACAATTGAATTAAATACACCGTCGAATGACTTGACGTCATGATGCCGGTATACCTGTAAACATAGAAAAGAAGAAACTATTTTTGACACGTGCTGTTCATTTAAGAAGACCACAGGACCAGGTCCAGAACCGTTTTACCACTTATTACGTAAGAATTGATACAACATTTACAACCTACAAAATTGTTCATTTAAGAGCATTCAATGTACTAACTGTATAATGTATTGGTGGAGTTTTATACAACTGCGGAGATGTTTATGCTGTTGAGTTCCTTGTAAGAGCGAATTGTTCTGCAAGGCGTTGGGAAACTTCGATAGTTTCGCAAGTCGCTCGCTGCAACACGAGTCACGGTTCAGGAGTGAATTCACTCACAAGGACGGGTTAGGTCACCAAGATACAGTCTCGGATTTTGACGAAATTTCTTGGGGGTAGTCTATACCCAAAATGAAGACACACGTGTCTTTCACTTTTGTCTCATAGACCCCGTCTTTCGAGATTTCGAAACACTAGGCCTAGAACTCAAGACCCGACCGTCTTCGGTAGTTAATGCTCCTTCGAGTACTTACGTTAGAATTTCAATCAACCCGCAGGAATGATACGTGAGCGAAATAATTAAGGACCCGACAGCCACGTACACAGTGGCATACAGGAACATGAGCGCGAAATTGTGTATGAAAATCAAGTCGTAATATTTCTTAGGATCCACGAAATATTCACCATCGTAGAGCAGTTCCAGAGGACGGCTCTCGTTCAATGGGTACAAAATATCGAGTACGAGAGACAGACGTGGTATCAGTGAGAAGAAAAATACAGTTATCCATCCATAAACTGATAACAAAACATATTCTTTCACCGATTTCTTGCCAGCAAGTCAAAAACTGAGTTATCATTATACTGTTTTCAAATGATTATTAAAATTATCCCACACCCCAACAAAGTAGCGTGAACGATTTCGCCTGGAGACTATACTTATCAAGAATCTGGTGTTCTTCGATGGACTGCAGCTCCTTTCGGTCCAATTCTATACGACACAAGAGTTCCTCAATCTAGAGAGATTAACATACGAATTGCTTATTCGCTGGCAAAGGAAGCATTTTAAGAAAATTCAACCATCGAAATCATTTCGTACCACCCGTCTGTGGATTTTCACGTTTAACATTTGCGAAAGTCCCATTGTCACCGATAAGAAGCTAGTTAGCGAGCAAAGCACATGGTCCACGTTGAACCCCCTCACCTTCAAGGTGTACACCTTTTATTAATTAATAAACATGATATCAGAAATTAGGTGGAATTGAAATAAAATGGAATAAAATTCTCATGTGACGATGTGAAGGTCACGTGAAGGTTACTGCAATAAGATTATTCTTATTTAGCTGCCTAACGAGCAATTGCACACCTCGTAGGCGTCGCTAGGTGCTTCAAGTGTCGTTAAATCGCCAGGCGTAAGGTGCATACGGGACATGTAGCGCGAATGGAAGAAACACATGACATCAATGGGTAGACCTATTGGACAGAGACCATTGGCGAGACCACGACGTGAATGGAAAGACAATATGAAAATGGGTTGAAGGAAATCAAGGTGCCATGAAAGGGGATGGATGGAATTAGCTGAAGATAGGGATGGATGGTGAGCTTGTGTGAATGCCGGAACGAACTCCCGAAATTCGATATAAAATTCTTGAGTGCCCAAGAATTTCAAGAAGAAGAATTTAGTGACCTTCGCGTTACCGTAACACCATCGCCTACAACAGTGGTAACGTGGCCCCTTCGAAACACCACAACTTCTAGCACAAATATGCAATACTGATGGAGAAACGTGTAAGGTACCAGCGGTGGAACGTAAGTGGAGGTTATCAGCAGTACCATCGTGAAATAGTATTTCCCTTTACGTTCCGTATCATGAGGCCAGAGTCCAAGAAAATACAGTAAGGCTTTTGTGTATCTCAAGTTCCCAGTCTCGAAGATTTCCATGTTTACCCACCGACGTTTGACTTGCAACTGAACGTTGGCGAAGAGTGCATGCAGCTCTGTGGTATCGATTTTTTAGCGTTGCAGGAAAATTGCTGTCTCGCAGCAACAGCAGCCTGATTGCGAATCGTTTAAAGCTATACCTTTATTTTCTTTTCCCGAAGATAATTCAGTCGATGACTTTTGTTTCCTAGAATTCTTTCAAGTAGTTACTGTTTTCCGTTGCCACTGAGGTTTCAGACTACTTCTGAAGATGAATTCCATAGTTTCTAGCCAAGTGGTGTGCTATAGGAAGGTAGTGTAAAGACAGTTCTTGAGGGAGTAACAGAGAGTCATGTACTTAGGCTGGCTGTGCCTGGTCAACAACACGTTCCAGTCGAATGACGGTGAAGTGTCAGTCAAAAGTTTGCCTCATAACGCATTCCCAGTGACTTGGATCTGTAACAGACTCAGAATAGATCGACTGCCGAAGTAACTTTCGCATAAAGTGAAAGAGTGAATTGAAAATAGACGGATTGAGTCCATCACTAATGCAATGAAACGCAAGCGGGTGCCAAAATGAAGGAACCCCTTTTGGGTCGCAAGACACTCTTGCCTGTAGAATTCTCGCCTTTTTTATTCTACTTGTCTAATTTGGTAATAATAGTAAATATCTGGAATTATGCTCTTATCCTTTTTAGTACGAAATCGAATTTACTATTACTGCTGGTTCTTCTCACTGTATAGACAAAAATAGCGTCAGGTATGATACCGCCGTTCGTAAAACCTGAAACATAGTAAAAATGCAGGGTAATTTCTGAAATATAATAATAATTGTTAAAAAACCCATAAAACTAATACTCTTTACAACAGGTTTCGTATAACACCTTGCTGAAGAAATATTGAAGCTTGCTTTGACACGTTACCATAGAAAAACTTTCCATAGATATGACGTAAAGCTTCCCTGCCTCAAACTGACACGGGATCGAACTGCGCACTATCATGAACATTAGTAGCTTTCGCGAACCAAAGGACAACGCATACCACTCTGTTTTCGTATATCTGAGCATTCAAGTATTATTTTATAAGTAGTATGCGCTAATAAATAAACATCGCGGATCTCATTTGTTGCTTACACGACTTCTCGGATGTAGATACTGTGGTTGATAAGCATTTGTCCCAGTAAACAGCTCACAAATATGATGAATATCGTTCCTACTACATGCAACATGTATCTCAAGGAAGTCAATATATCAGTGGTAATGAATGCCTTGAACAAAAAATAATAATTTGCTTCGATCAAAACCATTTCGGTATTTCCGCATTCTTCAGATCAAACCGAGACGAAAAGCCCTTTATCGTTTTTCTCTCCGACGATTCGTTGATTTTATATAAATTCTCAAATATCGGGTGGTTCGGCGTCCGTGTGTGTGTTGCATGGTTATATGTGCGCCAGGAGGCCTCCCGTTACGCGCGACAGTAGCTGCAGCCTTCCCCCACGCGCCGAAAGGCACGGAAGAAGCGCAAGTAGTTTGAAACTACGATCGCGCTACACGAGTGCGCTATCGGCTCAAGGTCAGGCACGAGGGTGCCGATCGCTCGATCTTTGGAAATTAATGTAAAATCAACGGAGCATCGGAAAGAAAAATGGTAAAGGACTTCTCGTCTCGGTCTGATCTAGTGAATACAAATATTATCGGCATTCATTGGTTGCCCTCTGTATCATTATATTTTTATGGATCTTTATGGGTGAGTAATCCAACGAATGCTTGAATTCAAGTGTATGTACAAACGTCAAATGCAATTCTTAGCATCATTTCGAACGCATACCTTGACACCTGCGGCAGCTATCAACAGCATGTTTGGAAACAATTGTATTAGGTACATCGTCGAATGGGCCGACGACATGGTGTCGGTATACCTGTAAACAAAGTGGCAGGTAACGCATTAGTGGTTACTTTTAATACCTACTGCAAACCCCTAGCACTTAACCGTTTGAGTGCCAAGCGGCGCGATCCCGCCTCTTCTGTTCCATGTCCAAAAATGCCAGCAGTTTTGAAATAAGGAATGAAAAGAGCGCTATTGCGCCGCTTGGCAGTAGTAGATTTGGAAACAAAAAAAGATCTTTGGCACTCAAACGGTTAAAGTACTAACTGTATAATATGTTGGTGAAGTTTTATACAACTGCGGATCTGTTCATGCTGTCGAGTTTCATACAAGATCGAATTCACCCCCAAGGAGTCGTGGAGCTTCGATAATTTTCCAAGTTGTTCGCTGCAATACGAGTCAGGCTTAAAAGAGAAATAGATTAAGTCACAAAGGTCGGTAGGGTCACATTGATCGAGTCAATAAACGAGATTTGAACAGAGCAGGGCGATGTTTAGTTGAATTTCAGTCCTTTGTTGATTTAAGATATTTTCTCTTTCTACTTACGTCAGAACTATGATCAAGCCGCAAGAATGATACGTGAGCGTTACAGCTATCGATCCGACAGCCACGTACACGGTGACATACAAAAACATCAGAGCGAAATTGTGTATGAAAATCAATTCGTAATATTTTTCGGGATCCACGAAGTATTCGCCATCGTAGAGCAGTTCTAGAGGACGACTCTCGTTTAATGGGTACAAAATATCGAGTACTAGAGACAGACGTGGAATCAACGAGAAGAAAAATACGGTTATCCATCCGTAAGCTGAAAACAAAATATATTTTCCACCGACCTCTTCCCAACAATTAATGATATTATTAAAAGCTTGGATATTCTTTTTAACAATACATATTTTAGTTTCAATACTGAAATTTAGAACAAATTTTTGGACGCCCCATGGGTTCGCCTTTGTCTCCCATAGTTGCAACTTTATTTACAATGCATTAATCACAATTCCATATTATAAAAGATATGTAGATGATTGTTTATGTTTTGCACATAAAGATACAGTATCAACCCTGAGAAACCGAAAATCAAAAATTGGGCAATCATAATATTAATTTCAAATTGTGATTAAAAGTAATCTCGCACCCCAGCCGAGTATCGTGAACGTTTTCGCCTGGAGACTATATTTGTCAAGAATCAGGTGTTCCCCGCTGGACTGTAACTCTTTTCGATCCGACTCTATACGACAGAAGAGATGCTTTATCTACCGGGATTAACATACAAATGGTTTATTCGTTGGCAAGAGGAGCGTTCGAAGAGAATTCAACCAATGGAATCATTTCGTACCACCCGTTTGTGGATTTTCACATTTATAATTTGTGAAAGTCCAATTACCACCGATAAGAGGGTAGTTAGCGAACAAAGCAGGTGGTCTGTGTTGAACCCCCTCACCCTCAAGGTGTGCACCTGTTATTAATTTGAGAACGTATTTGTGGGATTAAACTGCATCAGCGAAAATGCAAAAATGTGAAATGCAATACTGATAGTGAGACGTGTAAGGTACCAGAGGTGGAACATAAGTGGATGTTATTAGCAGCACCATGGCAAAATAATATTTGCCTTTACGACTCTTATCGAAAGGCCAGAGCCCGAGGAAATACAGCAAGGTTT
This sequence comes from Gasteruption jaculator, assembly GCA_949825005.1. Lineage (NCBI taxonomy): Eukaryota > Metazoa > Arthropoda > Insecta > Hymenoptera > Gasteruptiidae > Gasteruption > Gasteruption jaculator. The sequence continues at coordinate 1,243,429 of OX463766.1, read as the reverse complement.
TTGTGTATCTGAAGTTGCCAGTCTCGAAGACTTCCATGTTTACCCACCGACGTTTCACTCGAAACTAAACGTCGCTGAAGAGCGCAGGCAGAACCGTGGTATCGATTTTTTAGCGTTGCAGGAAAATTGTTGTCTCGGAGCAACAGCAGCCTGATTGCGAATCGTTTAAAGCTATACCTTTATTTTTCTTTTCCGAGGATAATTCACTTGATGGATTTGATTTCGTAGAAACGTTTCGAGCAGGTACTGCTTTCCGCTGCCACCATGTCTCTAAACCACCTGTTGAAATGGAATCTACAGTCTGCAGCCAAGAAGGGTGGTTAAAACGACTCAGTGTATAGACAGTTCTTGGGCGACTAACGGAGAGCCAAGGATATTTTGCAGCCTAGTGCCGGATTTGTTCATTGGATCATACTGCAATCAACTGATTTAGACTGTTCTAATTTTTTTTATTTTGTTTGTCCGATTTATTAATGAGTGTAAAAATGTGGAAAACTCCTCTTCTACAATACCCATTTTCCGGTTTGGTCTTTGGGAGACCAGGTCTACTACGTTACGTGCTATTGCCTCTAGTTCCTTTTACTGTAGAGATAAAAATAGCGTCAAGTACGATAACGACGTTCGTAAAACCTGAAATATTTTTAAAAAATCCAGAAGGATAGGATATCTACAACAGGTTTCGTTTCGCATCTTACTGAAAAGGTATTAATATTTGAATTTGCACGTTACCACAGAAAAACTTTCCATGGATACGACGTAAAATTTGCCGGCGTCAAGCTGACACGGGCTCGAACTGCGCAGTATCATGAACAAAAGCAGCTTTCGCGAACAGAAGGGCAACGCGTACCACTCTGTTTTTGTATATCTGAGCATAAAAGCACTATTTTAGAAGAAGTATGCGCGAACAAATAAAAATCATTGATCCTATATGTTGCTTACAAGACGTTCCGAATGTAGTCACTGTGGATTAAAAGCATTTGACCCAGTATACAGCTCACAAACATGATAATTATTGTTCCAAATCCATACAACATGTACCTGACGGAAGTCAGAAAGTCGGTGGAAATGAATGCCTTGAAAAAAAAAATTAATTTGCATTTTCCAGGTTAGACCGAGGGGAAAAGTTCTTTACAGTTTTTCTCTCCGACGCCTCGTTAATTTTCTATTAATGTGATTAGTGTTAGGCGGGTCTTTCGGAGTCAGGAGGGCTCCCCACAGTTATTTACGCGTAGGGAGGCCTCCCGCTGCGGACTGTCGGTAGCTGCGCCCCTTCCCCACCCGCCGAAAGCTACGGTACGAGCGCGGGCATCTTGCGGCTACGGTCGCGCTACCACAAGCGCGCCGTCCGTTCAAGAACAAGCGCGAAACTACCAACCGACCGATCTTTGGAAATTAATATAAAATCAACGGAGCATCTAAGAGAAAAGTGGTAAAGGACTTTTCGTCTCAGTTTGACCCAGGGAATACAAATATTATCGGGATTCGTGGGTAATTTCTGTCTGATTATATTTCTATCTAATTTTATGGGTGAATAATCAAACAAATGTTTAAATTCAAACGTACGAATGTTAAATACAATTTTTCTTGTTATTTCGAAGGCGTACCTTCACACCTGTAGCGGCTACAAGTAGCATATTCGAATACAATTGAATTAAATACCCCGTCGAATGGCTTGACGACATGATGCCGGTATACCTGTAAACATAGCAACAGGTAACTGATTGGAGAAACTATTTTTGACACGTGCTGTTCATTTAGGAAGACCACAGGACCAGATCCTGAACCCTTTTACTACTTATTACGTAAGAATCGATAAAACATTTACAACCTACAAAATTGTTCATGTAAGAGCAATCAATGTACTAACTGTATAATGTATTGGTGAAGTTTTATGCAACTGCGGAGATGTTTATGGTGTTGAGTTTCTTGCAAGAGCGATTTGTTCTGCAAGGCGTCGGAGAACTTCGATAGTTTCGCAAGTCGCTCGCTGCAACACGAGTCACGGTTCAGGAGTGAATTCACTCACAAGAACGGGTTGGGTCACCGAGATACAGTCTCGGATTTTTATGAAATTTTTTGGGGGTAGTCTAGACCCAAAATGAAGACACACGTGTCGCTCACTTTTGTCTAATAGACCCCGTCTTTCGAGATTTTGAGACACTAGGCCTAGAATCCAAGACCCGACCGTTTTCGGTAGTCATTGCTCCTTCGGGTACTTACGTTAGAATAGCAATCAACCCGCAGGAATGATACGTGAGCGAAATAATTAAGGACCCGACAGCCACGTACACAGTGGCATACAGGAACATGAGCGCGAAATTGTGTATGAAAATCAAGTCGTAATATTTCTTAGGATCCACGAAATATTCGCCATCGTAGAGCAGTTCCAGAGGACGGCTCTCGTTCAATGGGTACAAAATATCGAGTACCAGAGACAGACGTGGTATCAGCGAGAAGAAAATTACAGTTATCCATCCATAAACTGATAACAAAACATATTCTTTCACCGATTTCTTGCCAGCAAATCAAAAACTGAGTTATCATTATACTGTTTTCAAATGATTATTAAAATTATCCCACACCCCAACAAAGCAGTGTGAACGATTTCGCCTGGAGACTGTACTTATCAAGAATCTGACGTTCTTCGTTGGACTGCAGCTCCTTTCGATCCAATTCTATGCGACACAAGAGTTCTTCAATCTAGAGAGATTAACATACAAATTGCTTATTCGCTGGCAAAGGGAGCATTTCAAGAAAATTCAACCATCGAAATCATTTCGTACCACTCGTCTGTGGATTTTCAGGTTTAATATTTGCGTGAGTCCCATTGTCACCGATAAGAAGCTAGTTAGCGAGCAAAGTATATGGTCCACGTTGAACCCCCTCACCTTCAAGGTGTACACCTTTTATTAATTGAAAAACGTGATATCAGAAATTAGGTGAAATTGAAATAAAATGGAATAAAATTCTCATGTGACGATGCGAAGGTCACGTGAAGGTTACAAAAATAAGATTATTCTTATTTAGATGCCTAACGAGCAATTGCACACCCCGTAGGCATCGCTAGGTGCTTCGAGTGTCGTTAAATGGCCAGGCCTAAGGTGCACACGGTATACGTAGCGCGAATGTATGAAACACATGACATCAATGGGTAGACCTATTGGGCAGAGACCATTGGCGAGACCACGACGTGAATGGAAAGAGAATATGAAAATGGGTTGAAGGAAATCGAGGTGCCATGAAAGGGGATGGATGGAATTAGCTGAAGATAGGGATGGGTGGCGAGCTTGTGTGAATGCGAGAACGAACTCCCGAAATTTGATACAAAATTCTTGAGGGCCCAAGAATTTCAAGAAGAAGAATTTAGTGACCTTCGCGTTACCGTAACACCATCGCCTACAGCAGTGTTAACGTGGCCCCTTCGAAACCCCACAACTTCTAGCACAAATATGCAATACTGATGGAGAAACGTGTAAGGTACCAGCGGTGGAACGTAAGTGGAGGTTATCAGCAGTACCATCGTGAAATAGTATTTCCCTTTACGTTCCGTATCATGAGGCCAGAGTCCAAGAAAATACAGTAAGGTTTTTGTGTATCTGAAGTTGCCAGTCTCGAAGACTTCCATGTTTACCCACCGACGTCTCACTCGAAACTGAACGTCGCCGAAGAGCGCAGGCAGTACCGTGGTATCGATTTTTTAGCGTTGGAGGGAAATTATTGTCTCGCAGCAGCAGTGGCTTGATTGCAAATCGTTTAAAGCTATACCTTTATTTTCCTTTCCCGAGGATAATTCAGTTGATGGCTTCGACTTCGTGGAACTGTTTCGGGTAGTTGCGGGTTTCCGCCGCCACTGAGATTCCAAACCACCTGTTGGGATAGAGTCTATAGTCTGCAGCCGAATGGGGTGTCAGTGTAAAGATGGTTTTGGGGCGAGTAACTGAGAGCCATGTGCTTAGAATAGCCATGGCAGGTGAAGGATTATGGTTCTGCAGCAAACTGTGGAACAGACTTGCTGCATGTAACATTCACATTTGACAGCCCCTAAGGGACTTGGTTAATCGACAATATTGCAATGCTTTGGTTTATATTATTCTTGTCTATATTACGTTGCTTGTCTGAATAAGTAACAAGATCAAATACCAGGAATATTGCTCTTTTATAATACTCATTTTCGGTTTTACTACGTTACATACTTTTACTACTGGTTCGTCCTACTGTATAGACAAAAATAGAGTCAGGTACGATAAGGACGCTCGTAAAACCTGGAAAACAACAAAAAATGCAGAAATATAGTTTTGGAAATATTACTATAAGAATTATATGGGAATATAATAATTACAAATAGAGTTACACTATAGTTACTTTTTGCAATAGGCTTCATATAACACCCTATTAAAAAAATATTATGGCTTGCAATTGCACGTTACCATAGAAAAACTTTCCATAGATATGACGTAAAGCTTCCCTGCCTCAAGCTGGCACGGGATCGAACTGCGCAGAATCATGAACTGAAGAAGCTTTTGCGAACAGAAGGACAACGCGTACCACTCTGTTTTCGTATATCTGAGCATCCAAGCATTATTTTATAAGAAGTATGCGTTAACAAATAAATATCGCGGATCCCATTTGTTGCTTACACGACTTCTCGGATGTAGATACTGTGGTTGATAAGCATTTGTCCAAGAGAACAGCTTATAAATATGACGACTACCGTTCCTATGACATGCAACATGTATCTCAAGGAAGTCAACATATCGGTGGAAATGAATGCCTTAAAAAAAAAGAATCATCTGTTTCGATTAAAACCGTTTCGGTATTTCCGTATTCTCCAGGTCAAGCCGAAACGAAAAGTTCTTTACCGTTTTTCCCTCCGCGGATCCGCTGATTTTATATTAATTCTCAAATATCGGGCGGCTCGGCGCCCGTCTCTGTGTCGGCTGCATCCTGGTTATGTGCACCGGGAGGTCTCCCGTTGCGCGCGACAGTAGCTGCAGCCTTCCCCCACCCGCCGACAGACACGGAAGAAGCGCAAGTAGTTTAAAACTACGGTCGCGCTACACAAGCGCGCTACCGGCTCAAGGTCAGGCGCGAAGTTGCCGATCGCCCGCTCTTTGAAAATTAATACAAGATCAACGGAGCATCGGAGAGAAAAGTTATAAAGGACTTTTCTTCTCGGTTTTACCTAGAGAATACAAATATTATCGGGTATCATAGACCACCCTCTATATCATTATATTTTTATGGGTGAGTAATCCAATGAATGCTTGAACTCAAGTGTACAAATGTCAAATGCAATTCTTCGCGTCATATCGAACGCGTACCTTGACACCTGCGGCAGCTATCAACAGCATATTTGGACACAATTGAATTAGGTACATCATCGAGTGGGCCGACGACATGGTGTCGGTATACCTGCAAATGAAGTAGCAGGTAACGCATCAACGGTTACTTTTAACACCTGCTGTAAACCCTTAACACTTGAAGCACTAACTGTATAATATACTGGTGAAGTTCAATACAACTGCGGATCTGTTCATGCTGTTGAGTTTCATGCAAGAACAAATTCATCCCCAAGGAGTCGTGGAGCTTCGATAGTTTCACAAGTCGTTCGCTATAATACGAGTCACGCTTTAGAAGTGAATTCAATCGCGAGAGTTGGTAGGGTCACAGTGATCGAGTTTTGGATTTGGTGGAAATTTTTGATGGGTAATCTAGTGCCAAAATGAAGACACACTTGTCTTTCACTTTTGTCCGATGGTCCCTAGCATTCGAGATATCGAAGCTCGAGATCTTGAATCCCAGGCGAGATCGCGTTTGTCAGTAGTTGCTGCGATTAACGATATAACGAAATTTGAATAGACAAGAGTGGCGTTTACGTAAATTTCACTCTTTTGTTGTTTCCGGGTATTTTTTCTTCCTACTTACGTCAAAACTATAATCAATCCACAAGAATGAAACGTGAGCGTTATAGTTATCGAAGCAACAGCCAGATATATGGTGCAATACAAGAACATCAGAGCAAAATTGTGTATAAAAATCAATTCGTAATGTTCATCAGGATCCACAAAGTATTCCCCATCGTAGAGCAGTTCTAGAGGACGACTCTCGTTTAATGGGTACAAAATATCGAGTACTAGAGACAGACGTGGGATCAATGAGAAGAAAAGTACGGTCGCCCATCCATAAACTGGAAACAAAATGTATCCTTTCCAACAATTAATGATATTATTAAACGCTTAGATATTCTTTTTAACAATACGTATTTTAGTTTCAACGATAATATTTATAAACAAATTTTCGGATGCCCCGTGGGTTCACCCTTGTCACCCGTTGTTGCAAATTTAGTATTAGAAAAAATAGAAAAAAGGCTTTAATTTCGCACCCCAATAGAGTAACGTGAACGATTTCGCCTGAAGACTATATTTATCAAGAATCTGGTGTTCCCCGCTGGACTGTAGCATCTTTCGATCCGATACTACACGACAGAAGAGATGCTTTATCTACTGGGATCAACATACGAATTGTTTATTCGTTGGCAAAAGGAGGATTCGAAGAAAATTCAACCAAATGAATCGTTTCGTACCACCCGTTTGTGGATTTTCACGTTTGCGATTTGCGAAAGCCCAATTATCACCGATAAGAGGGTAGTTAGCGAACAGAGCACATGGTCGATGTTAAACCCCCTCACTTTCATTGTGTGCACCTGTTATTGATTGGAAAACGTATTTATGAAATGAAAGTATAATCAAATTTCTGCTTCACCAAAATTGCAAAATGTGAATTGCGATACTGTTGGAAAGACGTGGAAGGTACCAGCGGTGGAACATAAGTGGAGGTTATTAGCATCACCACGGCAAAATAATATTTCGCTTTACGTTCCTTATCGAAAGGCCAGAGTCCGAGGAAATACAGTAAAGTCTTCGTGTGCCTCAAGTTCCCTGTCTCGAAGATTTCCATATTTACCCACCGACGTTTTGCTCGAAACTAAACGTCGTTGAGGAGTGCACGGAGCACCGTGGTATCGATTTTTTAAGCGTTGGAGGAAAATTGCTGTCTTGCAGCAGCAGCGGCTTGATTGCGAATCGTTTAAAGCTATACCTTTATTTTCTGTTCCCTAAGATAATTCAGCTGATGGCCCGGGTTTAGTGGAAGCGTTTCCAGTAGTCCCTGCTTTCTGATGCCACTACGTCTCCAAACCACCTGTTGAGATGCAGTCTATAGTCTGCAGCCAAGAAGGGTGGTCTAACAGCTCAATGTAAAGACAGTTCCCAGTCGAACAACACATAGAGCAGAAAGTAAACGTCGTTTGGCTAAAATTCCGAGAGACCTAGGCTGCTAGAATAGTGTTCTCTAGTTTGGCTGACATGAAACCAAACATACGACGCTACAAAAATACAACGAAAATCCAGGAGAGTGATATCAGTCTCCGTTCGAGAGTGAAATTTATCTACGAAGCTACTGAAAGAGCTAGAATAACGTCCTGCAGCTTGGCTGCAGGACGTTTGATACGAAATCAAACATGCCACTCCAGTTCTGTTGAAGTGTAAGTCGATGAGGGACCATACTTTTGCTAGAATTTAATTTGGGAGTTGTGAGGACACGCTGGTTAGCGGAAAGGAAAGCATTGGGGTCTGGGTTTTAAGTTTCCAGCACAAGAATGATCTACGCGAAGATAGTTATGATACCCCTAAAATAAGATTCTAAAACATCCTCTGAAGCTTCCTACTCTTTTATTATTATATTTATTTATAATTCACTTTTTATTAACACAGTTGGGGTACCTTTGCTGTCTCAAAGACATACTAGGGCTAAGACGAAAATTACTCGTTCCACTGGTGTAACCTACAGCATAGATACAAATACTGTCAGGTACGATAACGACGTTCGCAATACCTGGAATTTATTTAAACAATTGTACAAGTTCGGAGCATCCTTGCGTGGCAAAAAAATGTTCATGTTTTTACCATACAAAAGCTCTCCATGGGCAAGACGTAGAATTGGCCGGCCTGAAGCTGGCACGGGACTGAATTGCGTTGTATCATGAACAGAAGAAGTTTTCGTGAACGTAATGACAACGCATGCCATGCTTTTTCTTCATACCTGAGCTTTCGAGGGCAGAGAATTACTAACAATAAGAATTATGGGAGAACCAGCAGATTTGCAATATTTCTTGCTTACAAGGTTTCTCGAATAGAAGTACTGTAGTTGGTGAGCATTTGTCCAAAGAAGCAAATGATCAATAGGATAATTATCATTCCGAAGGCATACGATACGTATACGAAGGATGTTAATTCGTCAGTTGAAATTATCGCCTTTGAAAAATAAGCCATTGATTTGATTATGTATGAAATTATATTTAAAGAATGACGCGAAAATGTGACCGAGCTTGTGATTTAGCCCCGTGGAGCTAGATCAAGATCAAAAACGTGGATGCTCACTTGCACACCTGTGACGGCTATCAGCAGCGTGTTCAGACACAACTGAACCAGGTTGTACGTCGAATGAGCCGATGACAGGACGTCGGTGTACCTGCAACCAAACCAGACGACCCAAAAATAATAGTTGCACGCCTGCAATTTATGTTTCCGTGATGAACAGAATATGCAGTGCTTATAGAGAGCCATAATTTTGTGGCAAATGGTGCCTCCTAACGAGACCATCAGTTATCAATCACGGAAAATTTGTAATTTGACGTGAGAATTGGGTCCAGAGAAATTTATGACGAACAAAGGAAAGTTATGTCGACCAAAAACAGCGCAATTGCAATCGGAGACAATTAAGGTACCGACTCTATGATACTTTGGTGCAGCTCTACACAATTGCAGAGCGTTCTGTGCTGCTGGTCCTCTCGCAAAAGCGGATCCTTGCCCGATCCATGGCCATATTCCGACAGCTGCGTGATACGCTTGCTGCAAGAAGAGTATCAGCTTAAACGAATCACAGTGGTCATGTCTCGGATTTCGACGAAATTTTTTCTGGCCAATCTACACCAGATGGTAGTGTATGTTGCTTCTTTTTTTCGTCGAATAGGTCTTGGATTTTGAGAAATCGAAATTGACCCAATTCAAGCCCGATATTTAGCATTTTTGTGTTGCCTGGGTCTCAGAGATCAGTCCAACTTACATTAAAATTACGATTAATCCATAGGAGTGATGCGTGAGGGCTACAAACAACGAAGCGAAAGCTATGTAGATATTGACGTACAGGAACAACAGCATCAAATTGTATAGGAAAATCAACTCGAAGTATTCCTCAGTGTCCAGGTAATAATCGACATCGTAGAGTGGACGTAACCGACGGCTTTCGTTTAGTGGTTTGAGAACGTCGAGTATTAGGGGTATATGTGGAACCATCGAGAAGAAGGCCACTGTGGACCATGCATAGACTGCAACGAAAGAGTGTTCTCGTATTCAGGAAAACGGGGATTGAAGAAGACCTTGTCTGAACTTACCCCAACCAAGTATCGTTAGCTCTTTGACCCTAATGTAAGTGAAAGAGTGAATTGAAAATAGATGGATTGAGTCCATCACTAATGCAATGAAACGCAAGCGGGTGCCAAAACGAAGAAACCCCTTTTGGGTCACAGGACACTCTTGCCTGTAGAATTATCGATACCATATCGACAGTCCTCAAGGGATTTGGTCAATCGCTATTATTGCACTGATTTGGTTTAGATTATTCTCGCCTTTTTTATTCTACTTGTCTGATTTGGTAATAATAGTAAATATCTGGAATTATGCTCTTATCCTTTTTAGTACGAAATCGAATTTACTATTACTACTGGTTCTTCTCACTGTATAGACAAAAATAGCGTCAGGTATGATACCGCCGTTCGTAAAACCTGAAACATAGTAAAAATGCAGGGTAATTTCTGAAATATAATAATAATTGTTAAAAAACACGTAAAACAAACACACTTTACAATAGGTTTCGCATAACATCCTGCTGAAAAAATATTGAAGCTTGCATTGACACGTTACCATAGAAAAACTTTCCATAGATATGACGTAAAGCTTCCCTGCCTCAAACTGACACGGAATCGAACTGCGCAATATCATGAACTGAAGTAGCTTTCGCGAACCGAAGGACAACGCGTACCACTCTGTTTTCGTATATCTGAGCATTCAAGCATTATTTTATAAGAAGTATGCGCTAACAAATAAACATCGCGGATCCCATTTGTTGCTTACACGACTTCTCGGATGTAAATACTGTGGTTGATAAGCATTTGTCCCAGTAAACAGCTTACAAATATGATGATTGTCGTTCCTACTACATGCAACATGTATCTCAAGGAAGTCAACATATCAGTGGTAATGAATGCCTTGAAAAAAAAATAATAATTTGCTTCGATCAAAACCATTTCGGTATTTCCGCATTTTTCAGGTCAAACCGAGACAAAAAGTCTCTCCGACGATCCGTTGATTTTATATAAATTCTGAAATATCGGGTGGTTCGGCGTCCGTGTGGTGTTGCATAGTTATGTGTGCGCCAAGAGGCCTCCCGCGCGACAGTAGTTGCAGCCTTCCCCCACGCGCCGACAGACACTGAAGAAGCGCAAGTAGTTTGAAACTACGGTCGCGCTACACGACTGCGCTACTGGCTCAAGGTCAGGCGCGAGGCTGCCGATCGTCCAATCTTTGGAAATCAACATAAAATCAGTGGAGCATCAGAGAGAAAAATGGTAAAGGACTTTTCGTCTCGGTTTGATCTAGAGAACACAAATATTATCGGCATTCATGGGTCAACCTCTGTATTATTATATTTTTATGGAATTTTATGGTTAGGTAATCCAACGAATGCTGAAATTAAAGTGTACAAACATCAATTGTAATTCTTCCGGTCATTTCGTTCGCGTACCTTGACACCTGCGGCAGCTATCAACAGCATGTTTGGAAACAATTGAATTAGGTACATCGTCGAATGGGCCGCCGACATGGTGTCGGTATATCTGTAAACGAAGTAGCAAGTAACGCATTAGCGGTTACTTTTAACATCTGCTGCAAACCCCTAGCGCTTAAAGTACTAACTGTATAATATGTTGGTGAAGTTTTATACAACTGCGGATCTGTTCATGCTGCCGCGCTTCATACAAGATCGAATTCATCCCCAAGGGGTCGTAGAGTTTCGATAATTTTCCGAGTCGTTCGCTGCAATACGAATCAGGCTTAAACAGAAGTAGATTCAGTCACAAGGGTTGGTTGGATCACAGTAACGGAGCCAATAAACGAGATTCGAACGGAACAGGGCGACGTTTAGTTGATATTCAGTCTTTTGTTGATTTGGGATATTTTCTCTTCTTACTTACGTCAGAACTATAATCAAGCCGCAAGAATGATACGTGAGCGTTCCAACTATCGAATTCACAGCCACGTACACGGTGACATACAAAAGCATCAGAGCGAAATTGTGTATGAAAATCAGTTCGTAATATTTTTCGGGATCCACGAAGTATTCGCCATCGTAGAGCAGTTCTAGAGGACGACTCTCGTTTAATGGGTACAAAATATCGAGTACTAGAGATAGACGTGGAATCAACGAGAAGAAAAATACGGTTATCCATCCGTAAGCTGAAAATAAAATATATTTTTCACCGACTTCTGCCCAACAATTAATGACATTATCACAAGCTTAGATATTCTTTTTAATAATACATATTTTAGTTTCAATACTGAAATTTACAAACAAATTTTTGGATGCCTCATGGGTTCGCCTTTGCTTCCCATAGTTGCAAATTTATTTACAATGCATTAATCACAATTCCATATTATAAAAGATATGTAGATGATTGTTTATGTGTTGCACATAAAGATACAGGAATAACCCCAAAAAAATCGAAAACAAAAATTGGGGAATCATTATATTAATTTCAAAGTATTATTAAAAAGTAATCTCGCACCCCAACCGAGTAGCGTGAACGTTTTAGCCTGGAGACTATATTTGTCGAGAATCAGGTGTTCCCCGCTGGACTGTAATTCTTTTCGATCCGACTCTATACGACAGAAGAGATGCCTTATCTACCGAGATTAACATACAAACGGTTTATTCATCGGCAAGAGAAGCATTCGAAGAGAATTCAACCAATGGAATCATTTCGTACCACCCGTTTGTGGATTTTCACATTTATAATTTGTGAAAGTCCAATTATCACCGATAAGAGGGTAGTTAGCGAACAAAGCAGGTGGTCTGTGTTGAACCCCCTCACCCTCAAGGTGTGCACCTGTTATTAATTGGAAAACGTATTTGTCGGATTAAACTGCTTCGGCGAAAATGCAAAAATGTGAAATGCAATACTGATAGAGAGACGTGTAAGATACCAGCGGTGGAACGTAAGTGGAGGTTATTAGCATCACCACGGCAAAATAATATTTGCCTTTACGACTCTTATCGAAAGGCCAGAGCCCGAGGAAATACAGCAAGGTTTTTGTGTATCTGAAGTTGCCAGTCTCGAAGACTTCCATGTTTACCCACCGACGTCTCACTCGAAACTGAACGTCGCCGAAGAGCTCAGGCAGTACCGTGGTATCGATTTTTTAGCGTTGGAGGGAAATTGTTGTCTCGCAGCAGCAGTGGCTTGATTGCAAATCGTTTAAAGCTATACCTTTATTTTCCTTTCCCGAGGAAAATTCAGTTGATGGCTTCGACTTCGTGGAACCGTTTCGGGTAGTTGCGGGTTTCCGCCGCTACTGAGTTTCCAAACCACCTGTTGGGATAGAGTCTATAGTCTGCAGCCGAATGGGGTGTCAGTGTAAAGACGGTTTTCAGGCGAGTAACTGAGCGCCATGTGCTTAGAATGGCCATGGCTGGTGAAGGATATTGGCTCTGCAGCAGACTGTGGAACAGACTTGCTGCATATAACTTTCATATTTGACAGCCTCTAAGGGATTTGGTAAATTGAAAATATTGCAATGCTTTGGTCTATATTATTTTTGTCTCTTTTACTATGCTTGTCTGAATAAGTAACAAGAAGCAAATACCAGAAATAATACCTCTTTTACAATACCCATTTTCGGCTTTATTATGTTACATACTCTTACTACTGGTTCCTCCTACTGTATAGACAAAAATAGAGTCAGGTACGATAAGGACGCTCGTAAAACCTGGAAAACAATAAAAAATGCAGAAATATAGTTTCGGAAATATTACAATAATAATTATATGGGAATATAATAATTACAAATATAATTACGCTATAGTTACTTTTTGCAATAGACTTCGTATGTGGAAGCCCTGTTAAAAAAATATTAAGGCTTGCAATTGCACGTTACCATAGAGAAACTTTCCATAGATATGACGTAAAGCTTCCCTGCCTCAAGCTGACAGGGGATCGAACTGCGCAGAATCATGAACTGAAGAAGCTTTTGCGAACAGAAGGACAACGCGTACCACTCTGTTTTCGTATATCTGAGCAGCCAAGCATTATTTTATAAGAAGTATACGCTAACATATAAATATCGCAGATCCCATTTGTTGCTTACACGACTTCTCGGATGTAGATACTGTGGTTGATAAGCATTTGTCCAAGAGAACAGCTCACAAATATGACGACTATCGTTCCTATGACATGCAACATGTATCTCAAGGAAGTCAACATATCGGTGGAAATGAATGCCTTAAAAAAAAAAGAAACATCTGTTTCGATCAAAACCAATTCGGTATTTTCGCATTCTTCAGGTGACACCGAGACGAAAAGTCCTTTACCGTTTTTCTCTCCGACGATCCGCTGATTTTATATTAATTCTCAAATATCGGGCGGTTCGGCGTCCGTGTGTGTGTTGCATGGTTATGTGCGCACCGGGAGCCCTCCCGTTGCGCGCGACAGTATCTGCAGCCTTCCCCCACCCGCCGAAAGACACGGAAGAAGCCCAAGTAGTTTAAAACTACGGTCGCGCTACACAAGCGCGCTGCCGGCTCAAGGTCAGGCGCGAGGCTGTCGTCGCCCGATCTTTGAAAATTAATATAAAATCAACGGAGCATCGGAGAGAAAAGTTATAAAGGACTTTTTTTCTCGGTTTTACGTAGAGAATATAAATATTATCGGGTATCATGGGTCGCCCTCTATATCATTATATTTTCATGGGTGAGTAATCTAATGAATGCTTGAACACAAGTGTACAAATGGCAAATGCAATTCTTCGCGTCATATCGAACGCGTACCTTGACACCTGCGGCAGCTATCAACAGCATATTTGGACACAATTGAATTAGGTACATCATCGAGTGGGCCGACGACATGGTGTCGGTATACCTGCAAATGAAGTAGCAGGTAACGCATTAACGGTTATTTTTAACACTGTGTAAGCCCTTAACACTTGAAGCACTAACTGTATAATATGCTGGTGAAGTTTTATACAACTGCGGATCTGTTCATGCTGTTGAGTTTCATGCAAGAACGAATTCATCCCCAAGGACTCGTGGAGCATTGATAGTTTCACAAGTCGTTCGCTACAATACGAGTCACGCTTTAGAGGTGAATTCAATCGCGAGGGTTGACAGGGTCACAGTGATCGGGTTTTGGATTTGGACTAAATTTTTTATGGGTAATCTAGTACCAAAATGAAGACACACGTGTCTTTCACTTTTGTCCGATGGGTCCTAGTATTCGAGATATCGAAACTTGAGATCTTGAATCCCAGGTGAGATCGCGTTTGTCAGTAGGTGCTCCTTTGATGTTACGAAATTTGAATAGACATTTTCGGATATTTTGTCTTCCTACTTACGTCAAAATTATAATCAATCCACAAGAATGAAACGTGAGCGTTATAGTTATCGAACCAACAGCCAGATACACGGTGACATACAAGAACATCAGAGCAAAATTGTGTATAAAAATCAGTTCGTAATATTTATCAGGATCCACAAAGTATTCGCCATCGTAGAGCAGCTCTAGAGGACGACTCTCGTTTAATGGGTACAAAATATCGAGTACTAGAGACAGACGTGGGATCAGCGAGAAGAAAAGTACGGTCGCCCAGCCATAAACTGGAAACAAAATGTATCCTTTCCAACATTTAATGATATTATTAAACGCTTAGATATTCTTTTTAACAATACATATTTTAGTTTCAATGATAAAATTTATAAACGAATTTTCGGATGCCCCGTGGGTTCACCCTTGTCACCCGTAGTTGCAAATTTGGTATTAGAAAAAATAGAAAAAAAAGGCTTTAATTTCGCACCCCAACACAGTAACGTAAACGATTTCGCCTGAAGACTATATTTATCAAGAATCAGGTGTTCCCCGCTGGACTGTAGCATCTTTCGATCCGATACTATACGACAGAAGAGATGCTTTATCTACTGGGATCAACATACGAATTGTTTATTCGTTGGCAGAAGGTGGATTCGAAGAAAATTCAACCAAATGAATCGTTTCATACCACCCGTTTCTGGATTTTCACGTTTGCGATTTGCGAAAGCCCAATTATCACCGATAAGAGGGTAGTTAGCGAACAGAGCACATGGTCGATGTTAAACCCCCTCACTTTCATTGTGTGCACCTGTTATTGATTGGAAAACGTATTTATAAAATGAAAGTGTAATCAAATTTCTGCTTCACCAAAATTGCAAAAATGTGAATTGCGATACTGATGGAAAGACGTGGAAGGTACCAGCGGTGGAACATAAGTGGATGTTATTAGCATCACCACAGCAAAATAATATTTCGCTTTACGTTCCTTATCGAAAGGCCAGAGTCCGAGGAAATACAGTAAAGTCTTCGTGTGTCTGAAGTTCCCTGTCTCGAAGATTTCCATATTTACCCACCGACGTTTTGCTCGAAACTGAACGTCGTTGAGGAGTGCACGGAGCACCGTGGTATCGATTTTTTAAGCGTTGGGGGAAAATTGCTGTCTTGCAGCAGCAACGGCTTGATTGCGAATCGTTTAAAGCTATACCTTTATTTTCTGTTCCCTAAGATAATTCAGCTGATGGCCCGGGTTTAGTGGAAGCGTTTCCAGTAGTCACTGCTTTCTGATGTCACTGTGTCTCCAAACCACCTGTTGAGATGCAGTCTATAGTCTGCAGCCAAGAAGGGTGGTCTAACAGCTCAATATAAAGACAGTTCCCAGTCGAGCAACACATAGAGCAGAAAGTAAACGTCGTTTGGCTAAAATTCCGAGAGACCTGGGCTGCTAGAATAGTGTTCTCTAGTTTAGCTGACACGAAAACAAACATACGACGCTACAAAAATACAACGAAAATCCAGGAGACTGACGTCAGTTTCCGTTCGAGAGTGAAATTTATCTACGAAGCTACTGAAAGAGCTAGGATACCGTCCTCCAGCTTGGCTGATACGAAATCAAACATGCCACGTACTCCAGTTCTGTTGAAATGTAAGTCGACGAGGGACGATACTTTTGCTAGAATTTAGTGTGGCAGTTGTGACGAGACGTTGATTAGCGGAAAGGAAAGCACCTTCCCTTCATTTTCTTGATCCTCTTGTTCTTCTTTTGACATAAAGCCCACAACTACGTGAAGGTAGTTACGATACCCCTAAAATAAGATTCTAAAACATTCTCCGAATCTTCCTACACCTTTATTATTATTTTTATTTATAATTCTCTTTTTATTAACACAGTTGAGGTATCATTGCTGTCTCAAAGACATACTTTGGCTAAGACGAAAATTACTCGTTCCACTGGTGTAACCTACAGCATAGATACAAATACTGTCAGGTACGATAACGACGTTCGCAATACCTGGAATTTATTCAAACAATTGTACAAGTTCGGGGCATCTTTGCGTGGCAAAAATATGTTCATGTTTTTACCATACAAAAGCTCTCCATGGACAAGACGTAGAATTGGCCGGCCTGAAGCTGGCACGGGACTGAACTGCGTTGTATCATGAACAGAAGAAGTTTTCGTGAACGCAGTGACAACGCATGCCATGCTGTTTTTTCATACCTGAGCATTCGAGGGCAGAGAATTACTAACAATAAGAATTATGGGAGAACCGGCAGATCTGCAATATTTCTTGCTTACAAGGTTTCTCGAATGGAGTTACTGTAGTTTGTGAGCATTTGCCCAAAGAAGCAGAAGTTCGCTAGGATAATTATCATTCCGAAGGCATACAACACGTATATGATGGAAGTTAATTCGTCAGTTGAAATTATCGCCTTTGAAAAATAAGCCATTGATGATTTGATTATGTATGAAATGATATGTAACAAAAAATTACACGAAAATGTGGCCGAGCTTGTGATTTAGCCTGGTAGAGCCAGAACAAGGTCAAAAACGTGGATGCTCACTTGCACACCTGTGACGGCTATAAGCAACATGTTCAGACACAACTGAACCAGGTTGTACGTCGAATGAGCTGATGACAGGACATTGATGTACCTGCAACCAAACCACACAACCCAAAAATAATAGTTGTACGCTTGCAATTTATGTTTCCGTGATGAACAGAATATGCAGTGCTTATAGAGAGCCATAATTTTGTGCCAAATGGTGCCTCCTATCGAGAGCATCAGTCATCGTTCACGGAAAATTTGTAATTCGCCGTGAGAATTTGGGTTCAGAGAAATTTATGACGAACAAAGGAAGGTTATTTCAACCAAAAACAGCGCAATTGCAATCGGAGACAATTAAGGTACCGACTCTATGATACTTTGGTGCAGCTCTACACAATTGCAGAGCGTTCTGTGCTGCTGATCCTCTCGCAAAAGCGGATCCATGCCCGATCCATGGCCATATTCCGACAGCTGCGTGAGACGCTTGCTGCAAGAAGAGTAACAGCTTAAACGAGTCATAGTAGTCATGTCTCGGATTTCTACGAAATTTGTTTCTGGCTAATCTACAATAGATGGTTAGCGTATATTGCTTCTTTTTTCGTCGAATAGGCCCTGGTTTTTGATAAATCGAAACTGACCCAATTCTAGCCCGATATTTAGCATTTCTGTGATGCTTGGGCTTCAGAAATCACTCCAACTTACATTAAAATCACAATTAATCCATAGGAGTGATGCGCGAGGGCTACAAACAACGAACCGAAACCTATGTAGATATTAACGTACAGGAACATTAGCATCATATTGTGTAGGAAAATCAACTCGAAGTATTCCTCAGTGTCCAGGTAATAATCGACATCATAGAATGGACGCAACTGACGACTTTCGTTTAGTGGCTCTAATACGTCGAGTATTAGGGGTATATGTGGAATCATCGAGAAGAAGGCCACTGTGAACCATCCATAGACTGCAACGAAAGAGTGTTCTCATATTTAGAGAAACGGGGATTGAGGAGAACATTGCCTGAACTCACCCAAATAAAACAACATCAGCTTTTTCACCCTGAGACTGTATCTGTCAAGAATTAGTCGTTCGTCGCTAGCTTGCAGTTCCTTTTGATGTGCTTCTATGCGATAGAATAGATGCTTGATCTGACGAAATCATCGGTTGGTTAATGGGAAAGCTAATTTCAGCGAATTTCGCTAACAGAATTATTTTGTACCAGCGGTTTATTGATTAGGATATTCGATATTTCCGCGACTCCCATGATCCAGCATAAGAAGGTAGGTAGCGCGTAAAATATATTGTCGAGAGTGAATCCCCTCACCTTGAAAGTGTACACCTGGTATGAATTCGAAAACATGAGATTAGGGACCACGTCCAATGCAAATGGGCCTAGCTTACCAACCCATCAAATTGCGTAAAAGTAGGGTAACTGTGTTGGACGTGACACTGATAAAAACTTGTGAGGTACCACTGGCGGAAAGTAAGACGCTGACACTAGCAGTACCACAAGGAAATAGTATTTCCCCTTATGTTCCACGTCGAGAGGCCAGAGACCGAGGAAGTACAGCAAGGTTTTGATGTGTCTGAAGTTTCCAGTCTCGAAGATGTCCATGTTTACCCACCAACGTTTGACTGAAGACTGAACGTCGTCGAAGAGCGCAAACGGTATCGTGGTATCGATTTCTGATGCGTTGGTGGAAAATTGTTGCCTCGGAGCAACAGCAGCTTGATTGCGAATCGTTTAAAGCTTTTACCTTTATTTTTCTTTCTCGAAGATAATTCAGCCAATGGCTTTGATTTCGTAGAAACGTTTTGGCTTGATTCTACTTTCCGCTGCCACTGAGTTTCCAAACCACCTGTTGGGATGGAATCTATAGTCTGCAGCCAAAAGGAGTGCCACAACAGTTCAGTGTAAAGGTAATTTCCAGTCGAGACCAACAGATAGACATTCTTGGGGTAGTTACACTGGAAAGAAAAGAAACGTCGCTTGGTTTACATTCAGATCTTTTTTTTATTTTAAGCGTAATAGCGGTTGCAAAGTCGAAGAGACTGGCGTCCATCTCCATTCGATGTGAAATTTACAG
Source organism: Gasteruption jaculator (assembly GCA_949825005.1). Lineage (NCBI taxonomy): Eukaryota > Metazoa > Arthropoda > Insecta > Hymenoptera > Gasteruptiidae > Gasteruption > Gasteruption jaculator. The sequence goes on along the minus strand of OX463766.1, from coordinate 1,224,106 downwards.
TGAGCAACGTAAGTATTCGAACGGGGTGACAGAAAATGATCAATCATGAGAATAGCGTACAATGAACTGTAATTTATTGGAATAAAATGTATTTATAGTAGCGTACATACAAGTACTAAATGTGCATAAAGTTTTAGAAAAATCCAACAATATTTTGTTCCAATAAATTACACTTCATTGTACGCTATTCTCATGATTGATCATTTTCTGTCATCCCGTTCGAATACTTACGTTATTCACTGTATCTACAAAACTACCGGCAGAACTAGGCCGGTAGAATAATGATCTCTAGTTTGACTGACACGAAACCATACATAAGACGCTAAGAAAAATCCAAAAAGACTGACGTCAGTGTCCGCTCGATCGTGAAATTTATCTACAAAGCTACTGAAAAAGCTAGATCGCTAGGATAACATTCTCCAGCTTGGCTGATACGAAATCAAACATGCCACTCCAGTTCTGTTAAAGTGTAACTCGACGAAAGACCATACTTTTGCTAGAATTTAGTTTGGCAGTTTGAGGAGACGTTAGTTAGCGGAAAGGAGAGCATTGAGGTCTGGGTTTGAAGTTTCCAGCGCAAGAATGACCGTTTCTTTTTCTTCTTCTGCATTTTCTTGATCCTCTTGTTCTTCTTTTGAGATAGAGCTCACAACTACGTGAAGGTAGTTATGATACCCCTAAAATAAGATTCTAAAACATTCTCCGAATCTTCCTACACTTTTATTATTATATTTATTTATAATTCACTTTTTATTAACACAGTTGAGGTACCTTTGCTGTCTCAAAGACATACTAGGGCTTAGACGAAAATTACTCGTTCCACTGGTGTAACCTACAGCATAGATACAAATACTGTCAGGTACGATAACGACGTTCGCAATACCTGGAATTTGTTTAAACAATTGTACAAGTTCGGTGCATCCTTGCGTGGCAAAAAATGTTCATGTTTTTACCATACAAAAGCTCTCCATGGACAAGACGTAGAATTGGCCGGCCTGAAGCTGGCACGGGACTGAACTGCGTTGTATCATAAACAGAAGAAGCTTTCGTGAACGCAGTGACAACGCATGCCATGCTGTTTCTTCATACCTGAGCATTCGAGGGCAGAGAATTACTAACAATAAGAATTATGGGAGAACCAGCAGATCTGCAATATTTCTTGCTTACAAGGTTTCTCGAATGGAGGTACTGTAGTTGGTGAGCATTTGTCCAAAGAAGCAAAAGATCAATAGGATAATTATCATTCCGAAGGCATACGATACGTATACGAAGGATGTTAATTCGTCAGTTGAAATTATCGCCTTTGAAAAATAAGCCATTGATTTGATTATGTATGAAATTATATAAAAAAAAATGACGATAAAATGTGATCGAGCTTGTGATTTAGCCTCGTGGAGCCAGATCAAGGTCAAAAACGTCGATGCTCACTTGCACACCTGTGACGGCTATCAGCAGCGTGTTCAGACACAACTGAACCAGGTTGTACGTCGAATGAGCCGATGACAGGACGTCGGTGTACCTGCAACCAAACCAGACGACCCAAAAATAATAGTTGCACGCCTGCAATTTATGTTTCCGTGATGAACAGAATATGCACTGCTTATAAAGAGCCATAATTTTGTGCCAAATGGTGCCTCCTAACGAGACCATCAGTCATCAATCACGGTAAATTTGTAATTTGACGTGAGAATTGGGTCCAGAGAAATTTATGACGAACAAAGGAAAGTTATTTCGACCAAAAACAGCGCAATTGCAATCGGAGACAATTAAGGTACCGACTCTATGATACTTTGGTGCAGCTCTACACAATTGCAGAGCGTTCTGTGCTGCTGGTCCTCTCGCAAAAGCAGATCCTTGCCCGATCCATGACCATATTCCGACAGCTGTGTGAGACGCTTGCTGCAAGAAGAGTAACAGCTTAAACGAGTCACAGTGGTCATGTCTCGGATTTCGACATTTTTTCTGGCCAATCTACACCAGATGGTAGTGTATGTTGCTTCTTTTTTTCGTCGAATAGGTCTTGGATTTTGAGAAATCGAAATTGACCCAATTCAAGCCCGATATTTAGCATTTTTGTGTTGCTTGGGTCTCAGAGATCAGTCCAACTTACATTAAAATCACTATTAATCCATAGGAGTGATGCGTGAGGGCTACAAACAACGAAGCGAAAGCTATGTAGATATTGACGTACAGGAACAACAGCATCAAATTGTGTAGGAAAATCAACTCGAAATATTCCTCAGTGTCCAGGTAATAATCGACATCGTAGAGTGGACGTAACCGACGGCTTTCATTTAGTGGTTCGAGAACGTCGAGTATTAGGGGTATATGTGGAACCATCGAGAAGAAGGCCACTGTGGACCATGCATAGACTGCAACGAAAGAGTTTGTGTGTGTGAACCTGGCGTATCATTTGCTGGAAACTCGTGACTTTTTAAGAGTTCTGGCTTTAATTTAAAGAGTTCTATAGTTCCTGATAATTTAAACAAATAGTTCTGGTCATTTAAACCGAAATATTGACTCAGGACAAACTGAGACGCCAGGTTCACGCTGCGTCTCAATTTGTACTAATGCAAATCCTTTATCATGTCTTAAGATATTTCAAGAAATAAAGAGTTCTGCAAGAGTTCTAGAAAGAGTTCTGTCCTTTAAAAGGAAAAATTGAAGTTACAACTAAATAGTGTAAAGTACAATACGTACAAGGTGAAACTCAGATAACACTGAGTGCCTCACGTTCTAAAAGAGTTCTCGAGTAGTTCTGCACTCATTAATGGAATTCATCAAGAGTTCTACTAAAAAATGTCTCAGAATAATTTTTTCTAGCCCTTATAATGCCCCAATCAATCATACATATACGTACGAGGTGAGACGTTGGCAGATTACACTGAGTTCCTCACGTTCTAAAAGAGTTCTCGGGTAGTTCTGCATTTATTCATTACAATTAACAAGAGTTCTACTGAAAAATGTCGTAGAATAATTTTTTCTAGCCCTTATAATGCCCCAATCAATCATACATATACGTACAAGGTGAGACGCTGGCAGATTACACTGAGTTCCTCACGTTCTAAAAGAGTTCTCGAGTAGTTCTGCACTTATTCATTACAATTAACAAGAGTTCTACTGAAAAATGTCGTAGAATAATTTTTTCTAGCCCTTATAATGCCCCAATCAATCATACATATACGTACAAGGTGAGACGCTGGCAGATTACACTGACAATGAGTTCCTCACGTTCTAAAAGAGTTCTCGAGTAGTTCTGCACTTATTCATGACAATTAACAAGAGTTCCACTGAAAAATGTCTTAGAATAATTTTTTCTAGCCCTTATAATGCCCCAATCAATCATACATATACGTACAAGGTGAGACGCTGGCAGATTACACTGAGTTCCTCACGTTCTAAAAGAGTTCTCGAGTAGTTCTGCACTTATTCATTACAATTAACAAGAGCTCTACTGAAAAATGTCTTAGAATAATTTTTTCTAGCCCTTATAATGCCCCAATCAATCATACATATACGTACAAGGTGAGACGCTGGCAGATTACACTGAGTTCCTCACGTTCTAAAAGAGTTCTCGAGTAGTTCTGCACTTATTCATTACAATTAACAAGAGTTCTACTGAAAAATGTCGTAGAATAATTTTTTCTAGCCCTTATAATGCCCCAATCAATCATACATATACGTACAAGGTGAGACGCTGGCAGATTACACTGAGTTCCACACGTTCTAAAAGAGTTCTCGAGTAGTTCTGCACTTATTCATTACAATTAACAAGAGTTCTTCTGAAAAATGTCTTAGAATAATTTTTTCTAGCCCTTATAATGCTCCAATCAATCATACATATACGTACAAGGTGAGACGCTGGCAGATTACACTGACAATGAGTTCCTCACGTTCTAAAAGAGTTCTCGAGTAGTTCTGCACTTATTCATGACAATTAACAAGAGTTCCACTGAAAAATGTCTTAGAATAATTTTTTCTAGCCCTTATAATGCCCCAATCAATCATACATATACGTACAAGGTGAGACGCTGGCAGATTACACTGAGTTCCTCACGTTCTAAAAGAGTTCTCGAGTAGTTCTGCATTTATTCATTACAATTAACAAGAGTTCTACTGAAAAATGTCGTAGAATAATTTTTTCTAGCCCTTATAATGCCCCAATCAATCATACATATACGTACAAGGTGAGACGCTGGCAGATTACACTGAGTTCCTCACGTTCTAAAAGAGTTCTCGAGTAGTTCTGCACTTATTCATTACAATTAACAAGAGTTCTACTGAAAAATGTCGTAGAATAATTTTTTCTAGCCCTTATAATGCCCCAATCAATCATACATATACGTACACGGTGAGACGCTGGCAGATTACACTGACAATGAGTTCCTCACGTTCTAAAAGAGTTCTCGAGTAGTTCTGCACTTATTCATTACAATTAACAAGAGTTCTACTGAGAAATGTCTTAGAATAATTTTTTCTAGCCCTTATAATGCCCCAATCAATTATACATATACGTACAAAGTGAGACGCTGGCAGATTACGCTTAAACAACGCGTACATAAAAAACTTAGTGTAATCTGCCAGCGTCTCACCTTGTACGTACACATATGATTGACTGGGGCATTATAAGGGTTAGAAAAAATTATTCTAAGACATTTTTTAGTAGAACTCTTCTTAATTGCCATGAATAAGTGCAGAACTACTCGAGAACTCTTTTAGAACTCATGGAACTCAGTGTTATCTGCCAGCGTCTCACTTTGTACGTATATTTATGATTGATTGGGGCATTATGAGGGGTAGAAAAAATTATTCGGAGACATTTTTTAGTAGAACTCTCGTTAATTGTCGTGAATATGTGCAGAACTACTCGAGAACTCTCTTAGAACTCATGGAACTCAGTGTTATCTGCCAGCCTCTCACTTTGTACGTATATTTATGATTGATTGGGGCATTATGAGGGAAAAAATTATTCGGAGAAATTTTTTAGTAGAACTCTTGTTAATTGTCGTGAATATGTGCAGAACTACTCGAGAACTCTCTTGGAACTCAAGGAACTCAATGTAATCTGCCAGCGTCTCACCTTGTATGTATATGTATCATTGACTGGAGCATTGTAAGGGGTAGAAAAAATTATTCCAAGACATTTTTCAGAAGAACTCTTGTTAATTGTCATGAATAAGTGCAGAACTACTCGAGAACGAACTCTTTTAGAACGTGAGGAACTCAGTGTAATCTGCCAGCGTCTCACCTTGTACGTATATGTATGATTGATTGGGGCATTATAAGGGCTAGAAAAAATTATTCTGAGACATTTTTTAGTAGAACTCTTGATGAATTCCATTAATGAGTGCAGAACTACTCGAGAACTCTTTTAGAACGTGAGGCACTCAGTGTTATCTGAGTTTCACCTTGTACGTATTGTACTTTACACTATTTAGTTGTAACTTCAATTTTTCCTTTTAAAGGACAGAACTCTTTCTAGAACTCTTGCAGAACTCTTTATTTCTTGAAATATCTTAAGACATGATAAAGGATTTGCATTAGTACAAATTGAGACGCAGCGTGAACCTGGCGTCTCAGTTTGTCCTGAGTCAATATTTCGGTTTAAATGACCAGAACTATTTGTTTAAATTATCAGGAACTATAGAACTCTTTAAATCAAAGCCAGAACTCTTAAAAAGTCACGAGTTTCCAGTAAATGATACGCCAGGTTCACACACACAAAGAGTTTTCTCATATTCAGGAAAACGGGGATTGGAGAAGACCTTGCCTGAACTTACCCCAACCAAGTATCGTTAGCTCTTTGACCCTGAGACTGTATTTATCAAGAATTAGTCTTTCGTTGCGAGCTTGCAGTTCCTTTCGATCTGCTTCTATGCGGTAGAATAGATGCTTGATCTGATGAAATCATCGATCCGTTAATGTGAAAGCTAATTTCAGCGAATTTCGCAAACAGAATTATTTTGTACCAGCGGTTTATTGATTAGGATATTCGATATTTGCGCGACTCCCATGATCAGGCATAAGAAGGTTGGTAGCGCGTAAAATATAGTGTCAAGAGTGAATCCCCTCACCTTGAAAGTGTACACCTAGTATGAATGTGAGAACATGAGTTTAGGGACCACATCCAATACAAATGGGGCTAGCTTTCCAGCCCAACAAATTACGTAAAAGAATGGTAACTGTGTTGGACGTGACAGTGATAAAAACTTGTGAGGTACCGCTGGCGGAAAGTAAGACGCGGACACTAGCAGTACCACAAGGAAATAGTATTTCCCCTTATGCTCCACGTCGAGAGGCCAGAGACCGAGGAAGTACAGCAAGGTTTTGGTGTGTCTAAAGTTTCCAGTCTCGAAGATGTCCATGTTTACCCACCAACGTTTGACTGAGGACTGAACGTCGTCGAAGAGCGCAAACGGTATCGTGGTATCGATTTTTTAAGGGTTGGTGGAAAATTGCTGTCTCGGAGCAACAGCAGCTTGATTGCGAATCGTTTAAAGCTTTTACCTTTATTTTTCTTTCTCGAAGATAATTCTGCCATTGGCTTTGATTTCGTAGAACCGTTTTGACTAGATACTGCTTTCCGCTGCCAGTGAGTTTTCAAACAACCTGTTGGGATGGAGTCTATAGACTGCAGCCAAGAGGGGTGCTACAACAGTTCAGTGCAAAGGTAATTTGCAGTCGAGAACAACAAATAGACATGTCTTGGGGTAGTTACACTGGAAAGAAAAGAAACCTCGCTTGGTCTATATTCATATCTTTTTTTTATTTTAAGCGTAATGGTGGTTGCTAAGTCGAAGAGACTGGCGTCTATCTCCATTCGATGTGAAATTTATCTACAAAACTACCGGGAGAACTAGGCTGCTAATATAGTGTTCTCTAGTTTGACTGATACGAAACTAAGCATACGACGCTACATTCTCGGTCAACTACAGCAGAGATACGAATACTGTCAAGTACGATAACGATGTTCGTATGACCTGAAATGTGTCAAAAATAAAACCATCATTAACTTATGCTATCACCCGACGGATCCATCCATGTGGGTTTTACAAGAGGGAGGTTACAATCTTCGTCTCAGAGATTTGTAAAAAAATTTGTGAACTTGTGTGCAAAAAGAATATCTACGTATGCGAGGGTTTCTTCAAACAGGCCATAGACGTCAAAATATTAATTATCGAAATTGGTGAGTATCGATGTGCATTGTATATTCTATTTTCGCGCTTTAGGGCCCCTGACCTAGAGCGTTAACACGTTGTGCCGGGCCTATCGAAGCAAACCATGGCATAGGGTTGCTTTCTTTCGGAAGTAGATTAACCGCTAAAAATGTAATCCGAATCGCGGACTTAATGACCAGAGCCTCTCCTTCTTAATGGGATTCTCGGTATCGAGACATGAAAAAAATAATCGTGTTTTTACCATGGAGAAACTCTGCATGGACATGACATAAAATTTGCCGGCATACATCTGACACGGAATTGAACTGCGATGTATCATGAACAGAAGCAGCTTTCGTGAACGCAATGACAGTGCATACCATGCTGTTTCCCCGTACCTGAACATTCGGGGATAGAAAATTCCTAAGAATCATGCTATGGATAATACAAAAAATATTGTAGATCTGCAATATTTATTACTTACAAAGTTTCTCGAATGGAGGTACTGTAGTTGCTAAGAATTTGTCCAAGAAAACAAAAGGTCGCTAGGATAATTATCATTCCGATGGCATACAACACGTACATGATGGAAGTAGCTTGATCAGTTGAAATTATTGCCTTTAAAAAACAAACTATTGATAAGGTTATGTATGAAATGATATGCAAGACATATTAAAAAAATGTGGCTAAAATGTGACCAAGGTGTAAATTTCCGAGTTTAAAAAATTAATGTTTCAGTTCCTAGAGTCTATTAAAAAAAAGTTTTTATACGTTTATGTTCTTCTTGGATGTAGGTTAACCATAAAAAAAGGAGAAAATGTCTCGAAAAAGGGAGTCATTAGATGGTGTACTGTGGTTCGCAACTTTGGTTTTTAGCCGTGAGCAACCAGATTAATGCCAAAAACGTGGATACTCACTTGCACACCTGTGACAGATATCAGCAGCATGTTCAACAACAATTGAAAGAGGTAGTATGTGGAGTAAGCCGATGACATGAGATCGGTGTACCTGCAACGAAACCGACGAACAACGAAAAAATAGTAGATGTACGCCTAACATTTATTGTCATAATATTTCGGTTAAAAATAGTACGATTGCAATCGGAAACGATTATTGTCCGAACAGAGTATGCTCCATCTAAGGATCTTCAAGGTTACCAACTCTATGATATTCTGGTGAAGCGTTATACAATTGCAGAGCGTTTCGTATTGCTGCTCTTCTCGCGAGAGTGAGTCCATGTCCAACAAATCGCTGTATTTCGACAACTGGGTGACACGCTTCCTGCAAAAAGAGGAACAGCTTACAATTAGATCTGGATGGGTGACAAAAGGAGGTCAGAGTGATCGATTAGGCTCTAGATTTTAAGAATTCAAAATTCTAGACCCAACCCAGACCTGGTATTTAACATTGTTGTATTTTTCGACCCCAAAATTCAATCCTGCTTACATTAGTATTACAATTAATCCGTAGGAGTGATGCGTGAGGGCTATGATCAAGGAACTGAAACCTATGTAGACAGTGACGTACACGAACAGCAGCATCAAATTGTGGAGGAAAATCAACTCGTAGTATTCCTTAGTGTCCACGTAATATTCGACATCGTAGAGCGGTTGTAAATGACGGCTTTCGTTCAGTGGCACGAAAAAGTCGAGTATTATGGGTATGTGTGGAATTAGAGAAAAGAAGGCCACGATGGACCACCCATAGACTGCAACGCAAGAGTGTTCTCGTATTTAGGGAAACGGGGATTGGAGAAGACCTTGCCTGAACTTACCCCAACTAAGTAACGTCAGCTCTTTGGCCTTGCGACTGTATTTATCAAGAATTAGTCGTTCGTCGTTAGCTTGCAGTTCCTTTCGATCTGCTTCTATGCGATAGAATAGGTGCTTGATCTGACGGAATCATCGGTTCGTTAATGCGAAGGCTAATTTCAGCGAATTTGGCAAACAGAATTATTTTGTACCAGCGGTTTATTGATTAGGATATTCGATATTTGCGCGACTCCCATGATCAGGCATAAGAAGGTAGGTAGCGCGTAAAATATAGTGTCCAGAGTGAATCCCCTCACCTTGAAAGTGTACACCTAGTGTGAATTTGAAAATATGAGATTAAGGACCACATCCAATGCAAATGGGCCTGCTTTCCAACCCAACAAATTACGTAAAAGAATGGTAACTGTGTTGGACGTGACACTGATGAAAACTTGTGAGGTACCGCTGGCGGAAAGTAAGACGCTGACACTAGCAGTACCACAAGGAAATAGTATTTCCCCTTATGTTTCACGTCGAGAGGCCAGAGACCGAGGAAGTACAGCAAGGTTTTAGTGTGTCTGAAGTCTCCAGTCTCGAAGATGTCCATGTTTACCCACCAACGTTTGACTGAGGACTGAACGTCGTCGAAGAGCGCAAACGGTATCGTGGTATCGATTTGTTAAGCATTGGTGGAAAATTACTGTCTCGGAGCAACGGCAGCTTGATTGCGAATCGTTTAAAGCTTTTACCTTTATTTTTTTTCTCGAAGATAGTTCAGCCGATGGCTTTGATTTCGTAGAAACGTTTTGGCTAGATACTACTTTCCGCTGCCACTGAGTTTCCAAACCACTTGTTGGGATGGAGTCTATAGACTGCAGCCCAGAAGGGTGGTGTAACAGCTCAGTGTAAAGACAGTTCCCGAGCGACTAACCAAGATTTACTTACAGTTGCAAAGTCGAAGAGGTTTCTGACCATTTTTGTTTGGAAGTGAAATTTAACTAAAGAGAATAGATGAAAATCATACTCTAAGGTAACTGTTTTGTTAATAATGTATTTTGGCCAATATGAAACCAAACATACGACGCTACGTGCTAGTTCCATTCATTAATCTCTGTTACAGCAGAGACATAAATACCGTCAAATATGACAACGATGTTCGCAATACCTGCAATTTGCCAAAAGTAGGTAAACTTAGGGTGCCATTTTGTAGAAAGAACCCATCTGGATATTTGAAATTATCTTAAAAATACATTTTTTTCAAGTTTATAAAATCTAATTGGCTTTTTAGAAAATTTTGTATAATATATTTAAAATCTTATGGACGATTTAGTTAAAATCAATAGTGAAAAATTAGTGCATATGAATTTAGGCAAAATTTGCAATATCAAAACAAAAAAAGATTCCGTTTTTACCACGGAGAAACTCTCCATAGACAAGACGAAGAACTTGCCGGCATACAGCTGACTTGGAAACAAACTGCGATGTATCATGAACAGAAGCAGTTTTCGCGAACGGAGAGGCAGCATGTACCATGTTGTCTTTGCGAATCTGCGCATCCAATTTAATTTGACATGTAATTTAGAAAAATTGTACGACAACAAGTAGATATTATGGCTTTCTATCGATTGCTTACATGGCTTCCCGGACAGAGGCGCTAGCGTTGATAAGTCTTTGACCAATTAAACAATTGACAAATTGGAGCCCGATCATACCAATACCATACATAACGTATATGATGCGGAGGAACACGTCAGTTGAAATCAATGCCTTCAAAAACCAAACATTTGATTGACCATCAACACATTTGTTCAATAACAAACCAATTTGTTTGATAGAAACCCATAAAATTTTATAGAAAAATTATGAGACTTTTAATCACCCACAAATCACGGTAATATTCGTGTCCTCTAGGTCAAACCGAGACGAAATTGTCCTTTACCATTTTTCTCTCCGACGCAGCCTTGATTTTATATTAATTTCCAAAGATCGGACAATCGGCAGCTTCGCGCCTGACCTTGAGCCGGCAGCGCGACGGTAGTTTTAAACTACTTGCGCTTCTTCCTTGTCTGTCTGCGAGTGGGGGAATACTGTAGCTACTGTCGCGCGCAACGGGAGGCCTCCCGACGCGCACATAACCTCGCAATTGACACACAGACGGGCGCCGTGCCGTCCGATCTTTGAAAATGAATATAAAATTAACTGAGCATCGGACAGAAAAATGGTAAAGGACTTTTCGTCTCGGTTTGACCTGGAGAATCAGAATGCATATACTTTTTTATTTTTGGTTGATTTTTTGGTATAATCGTAGCGATTATGGTAGAAGAAACGTGCGTTACTCACTCCCACACCTGTGACGGCTATGACCAGCACGTTCAAAAGCAGCTGGACAAAGAATAATGTCGAATGAGCTGATGATATGACGTTGGTGTATCTGAGAGTAAATGGAGAAATTTGTGGTTTGTTTTTGTTATTTTATCCACTTAGATTTTAGAAGCCAAGTCAATTTCTTGGGATCAAATTTCGGCCAGGCGATAATGGCGAAAATACTGACTTTATAATATTGCTGTGCAGCGTTATACAATCGCAAAGCATTTTATATTGCCGATTTTCGCGTACCAGGAAATCTAGCTCTAGCACGTCCTGGCGCTCTGATAGTTTCGTTAGTCTTTCGCTGAAACATGAGCTCATTAAACTTTCCTTATTTTAACAGCCTTGAAATTCAATTTGTATCGTTTTCGTTTACATTTCTCAGTGATTTCAATACGACAGCTGTTTGCACTTACATTAAAATTGCAGTTATTCCGCATGAATGAGAGGTAAGCGATACAAGCAATGAAATCGCAGCCACGTAAATGGTGACGTAAAGAAACATCAGCAGGAAGTTCTGTAGGAAAATTAGTTCGTAATATTCGTCACTGTCAAAGTAATATTCGATATCGAAACCTGGTCTTAAAATTCGACTCTCGTTTAGCGGCATGAAAATATCCATTATTTGGGGTACGCGTGATAGCATCGCAAAGAAGAACACGGACATCCACGCGTAGACTGCGAATAAAAAAATATGAAGGCCTTTCCCGGCGAATCAGTAATTAAGAATAAAAATGTTATTAAAAATTATAAATTAAACCCTCACCCAAAAAAAATATCGTGATCATTTTTGCCTCGACGCTGAACTTATCGAGGATCTGCCGTTCCTCTCTGGCTTGCAGTTCCCTATGGTCAGCTTCTATGCGATAGACGAGATCCTTGATCTATCGGATGAATTGTTATAAATTATTTGTTAATTACTTCGACCTACCCGATCGCTTTTTACCTGTTGTTTATTGATTTTCACGTTCAACATTTGTGCGATCCCCATTATTACACAAAACACGGCTGGTAGCACGTAAAGCGTGGTCTCGAGACTGAATCCCCTCACTTTAAAAGTGTATACCTTCAATATCATTTAAACAAAGGAAATGAGATCAAGAATCAGCGAAATGAAATAAAATCCAATTGGGAGCAGTGGCCTACGCGCAAGATAATTTATGCAAATATAACATTTGTGCATAAGTACACATATATTCTCAATCCGTCATTTTAGGACTCATCTTAGAGCATTAAATAAATAATCCTAACTCTGGGTGAAAAGTGGGATGCTGATATAATTTATAATAGGTATTCAAGTGAGGTACCACGGGTGGAAAGAAAGTAGCAGACGCCAGCGATACCATGGCAAAGTAGTATCTGCCTTTATGTCCCTTATCAAGAGGCCAGAGTCCGAGAAAGTACAGTAGGCTTTTGGTATATCTAAAGTTTCCAGTCTCGAAGATGTCCATGTTTACCCACCAACGTTTGACTGAGGACTGAACGTCGTCGAAGAGTGCAAACGGTATCGTGGTATCGATTTCTTAAGCATTGGTGGAAAATTGCTGTCTCGGAACAACAGCAGCTTGATTGCGAATCATTTAAAGCTTTTACCTTTATTTTTCTTTCTCGAAGATAATTCAGCCAATGGATTTGATTTCGGAGAACCGTTTTGGCTAGATACTACTTTCCGCTGCCACTGAGTTTCCAAACCACCTGTTGGGACGGAGTCTATAGACGGCAGTCCAGAAAGGTGGTGTAACAGCTTTACAGATTTAGTTGCAGTTGCAAAGTCGAAAGGGTTTCTGATCATTTTTATTTGAAAGTGAAATTTTACTAAAGAGAATAGATGAAAGTTATACTCTAAGCTAATTATTTTGTTAAAAATGTATTTTGGTCAATATGAAACCAAACATACGACGCTACGTGCTAGTTCCATTCATTAATCTCTCTTACAGCAGAGACATAAATACCGTCAAATACGACAATGATGTCCGCAGTACCTGCAATTTGCCAAAAGTAGATAGACTTAGGGTGCCATTTTGTAGAAAGAACCCATCTGGATATTTGAAATTATCTTAAAAATATATATTTTTTTTTAAGTTCATAAAATCTAATTGGGTTTTTTTGAAAATTTTGGCTAATATATTTAAAATTTTATGGACGATTTAGTTGAAATCAATATTGAAAGATTCGTACATGGGTAATTCTTTTACAAACCGACCACCATTCTGACCGACCCATTTTTGATTTGGCTGAAACTTTTTTTATGGGTTCTATTTCGAAAAAAAAGAGACACCTATTCGAGGAATTTTAAAAAAACTTTTTTTTCGAAAATAGAGATGGTTGAAAATTTGAGATTTTGGTGATTTTTGCTTGAAGACTCATTTTCAAAAATCTATATCTCCGGTTCATTTCAAGCTAGAGAAAACTTTTTTTTTTCATTTTGAAGGTAAAAGAGTGAATTTTAAGAAATAAATAAATCCAAAAAGATTTATAAGAAATTTCATATTGTTATAAACAATTTAAATGTTTGAATCAATTTTTAACAACGAAACCCACCACTTAGCGTGTTTTAAGTATGACCATCGTATTCTACGTTCAATTTTCCATCGAAAATGCTTTTTTTATAAATGGAGAAACGATTATTACTATTGCAAAAAATCAAATAAACTGGCGCGGTACTTGATACACGTTGTTCTCTGGATTATAGTATAATATATATTATGTAGTGTGTAGAAACGGTGTATAATGTAATTATTATTTAATTAGATAATATCATTTATTAATAAAAATTTAAAGAATTTTTAAAAATAGTGATCATACAATATTTGTCGTTTAATAAGAAAAAATCTTCTTATTAAACGACAGATATTGTATGATCACTATTTTTAAAAATTTTTTAAATTCTTATTAATAAATGATATTATCTAATTAAATAATAATTAAATAATAATTACATTATACACCATTTCTACACACTACATAATATATATTATACTATAATCCAGAGAACAACGTGTACTTTGCAACTTGGGGCGCTGACGTCAAGTACCGCGCTAGTTTATTTGATTTTTTTGCAATAGTAATAATCGTTTCTCCAAATTATAAAAAAAGCATTTTCCATGGAAAATTGAACGTAGAATACGATGGTCATACTTAAAACACGCTAAGTGGTGGGTTTCGTTGTTAAAAATTGATTCAAACATTTAAATTGTTTATAACAATATGAAATTTCTTATAAATTTTTTTGGATTTATTTATTTCTTAAAATTCACTCTTTTACCTTCAAAATGAAAAAAAAGTTTTCTGTAGCTTGAAATGAACCAGAGTTATAGATTTTTGAAAATGAGTCTTCAAGCAAAAATCACCAAAATCTCAAATTTTCAACCATCTCTATTTTAAAAAAAAAAATTAAAAAAAATTCCTCGAATAGGTGTCTCTTTTTTTTCGATATAGAACCCGTAAAAAAAGTTTCACACAAATCAAAAATGGGTCGATCATTTTTTGTTCAATTTTGTACGGTTTGTAAAAGAATGACCCACATATGGATTTAGGCAGCATTTGCAATATCAAAACAAAGAAAGATTCTGTTTTTACCACGGAAAAACTCTCCATAGACAAGACAAAGAACTTGCCGGCATACAGCTGACATGGAAACAAGCTGCGATGTATCATGAACAGAAGCAGTTTTTGCGAACGGGGAGGCCACATGTACCATGTGGTCTTTGCGAATCTGCGCATCCAATTTAATTTTACATGTAATTTATAAAAATTGAACGACAACAAGTAGATATTATGGCTTTCTATCGATTGCTTACATGGCTTCCCGGATGGAGGCGCTAGCGTTGATAAGTCTTTGACCAATAAAACAATTGACAAATTGGAGCCATACCATACCAATACCATACATCACGTATATGATGCGAAGGGACACGTCAGTTGAAATCAATGCCTTCAAAAAGCAAACATTTGATTGACCATTAACACATTTGATCAATAACAAATTCATTCGTTTGATAGAAACCCATAAAATTTGATAGCAAAGTTATGAGACTTTTGATCACCCACAAATCACGGTAATATTCGTATTCCCTAGATCAAACCGAGACGAAAAATTCTTTACCATTTTTTTCTCCGACGCTGCGTTGATTTTATATTAATTTCCAAAGATCGGGCGATGACCGATCTTTGGTGACCTTGAGCCGGCAGCGTGACGGTAGTTTTAAACTACTTGCGCTTCTTCCTTGTCTATCGGGGAGTGGGGGAAGGCTGTAGCTACTGTCGCGCGCAACGGGAGGCCTCCCAACACGCACATAACCTCGTAGCCGACACACAGCCGGGCGAAAATTCGCCCGATCTTGGAACATTAATATAAAATTAACGGAGCATTGAAGAGAAAAATGGTAAAGGACTTTTCGTCTCGGTTTGACCTGGAGAATCAGAATGCATATACTTTTTTATTTTTGGTTGATTTTTTGGTATAATCGTAGCGATTGTGGTAGAAGAAACGTGCGTTACTTACTCCCACACCTGTGACGGCTATGACCAGCACGTTCAAAAGCAGCTGGACAAAGAATAATGTCGAATGAGCTGATGATATGACGTTGGTGTATCTGCGAGTAAATGGAAGAAATTTGTGGTTTGCTTTTGTTATTTTTATCCGCTTCGATTTTAGAAGCCAAGTCAATTTCTTTGGATCAAATTTCGGCCAGGCGATAATAGCGAAAGTACTAACTTTATAATATTGCTGTGCAGCATTATACAATCGCAGAGCATTTTATATTGTCGAATTTCGCGTGCTAGGAAATCTAGCTCCAGTACGTCCTGGTGCTCTGATAGTTTCGTTAGTCTTTCGCTGAAATACGAGCTCATTAAACTTTCCTTATTTTAACAGCCTTGCAATTCAATTTGTATCGTTTTCGTTGAAATTTCTTAGTGATTTTGATACGACAGCTTTTTGCACTTACATTAAAATTGCAATTATTCCGCATGAATGAGAGGTAAGCGATACAAGCAATGAAATCACAGCCACGTAAATGGTGACGTAAAGAAACATCAGCACGATGTTCTGTAGGAAAATTAGCTCGTAATATTCGTCACTGTCAAAGTAATATTCGATATCGAAACCTGGTCTTAAAATTCGACTCTCGTTTAGTGGCATGAAAATATCCATTATTTGGGGTATGCGTATTAGCATCGCGAAGGCGCACACGGACATCCACGCGTACTCTGCGAATAAAAAAATATGAAGGCCTTTCCCAGCGAATCAGTCATTAAGAACAAAAATCTTATTAAAACTTGTAAATTAAACCCTCACCCAAAAAAAATATCGTGATCATTTTTGCCTCGACGCTGAACTTATCAAGGATCTGTCGTTCCTCTCTGGCTTGCATTTCCCTGTGGTCAGCTTCTATGCGATATACGAGATCCTTGATCTATCCGATGAATTGTTATCAATTATTTGTTAATTGCTTCGACCAAACCGAATCGCTTTTTACCTGTTGTTTATTGATTTTCACGTTCAACATTTGTGCGATCCCCATTATAACACAAAACACGGCCGGTAGCACGTAAAGCGTGGTCTCGAGACTGAATCCCCTCACTTTAAAAGTGTATACCTTCAATATCAATTAAACAAAGGAAATGAGATCAAGAATCAGCGAAATGAGATAAAATCCAATTGGGAGCAGTGGCCTTCGCGCAAAATAATTTAAGCAAATAGAACATTTCTCAACATTTGTGCTTAAGTGCACACATATTCCGAATCCGTTATTTTAGGAGCCTCATCCTAGAGCACTAAATAAATAATCCTAACTCTGGATGAAAAGTGGGATGCTGATATAATTTATAATAGGTATTCAAGTGAGGTACCACGGGTGGAAAGAAAGTGGCAGACGCCAGCGATACCATGCCAAAGTAGTATCTGCCTCTACGTCCCTTATCAAGAGGCCAGAGTCCGAGAAAGTACAGTAGGCTTTTGGTGTATCTAAAGTTCCCGGTCTCGAAGATTTCCATGTTTACCCAACAACGTTCGACTCTCAACTGAACGTCTCCTGGGAGTGCAAGCGGCACCGGAGTATCGATTTCTTGAGCGTAGGAAAAAAATTGCTGTCTCGCAGCAACATTTGCTTGATTGCGAATCGTTTAAAGCTACACCCTTATTTTCTTTTTCCGAAGATAATTCGGTTGATGGCCTTGATTTCGTAGAACCGTTTTGGCCGGTCGCTTCTTTCTATTGCCATCGGAAGTGTAAGTTAACTCTTTCGATGGAGTCCACAGTCTATAGCCAACGGGGGTCGCTGTAAAGACAGTTCTTGGACGACTTAGGGAATGTCTTGTTTTGAGCTGGTTGCGATTAACAAAGGATACGTGTCACTCCAGTTGTGGTGAATTGCAATTGGAAAGGTGAGGATTGGGGCCTGGGTTTTAACCCTTTGCGGTCCTATGTCGAGTGACGATATGACTCGGACCGCAAAGGGTTAAGTTTGAAACACGAGAATGGCGTCTCCGTCTTCTCCGTCGCCTGCATTATCCATTCGTCCTTCTTCTTCATTAAGTCCTGTTCTTCTTCTTGCACATTTTTTCTTTGGTTCTTGGTTTCATCATACACCTAGAACATAAAAAATGTGATTGGTTGAGTAAACAAATAAATTTATCAGGAGTTTATGTTTCAAAATATTTCAAATCTAGAGTGATTAGCTATAGTAGAACTAGAGGACCTATCTCGAGCCAACAATAAGACTGATAAGAGGATAAGACCGCAGGCGACAATTTATTGTGTGACCGCGATTTTGTGTCTATGTAAGATAATAACGATAAGGTTTCGTCGTTTTCGTATCTTTTTGTCTGATAATATACATATATATACATATAGTTTTTTGGGTGATGCGTGACATTTTCTGATACGTTAAGACCAGGTACTACAGAAATACTTTATTTATTCCAAAATATAACTAAGCTACTTATTCTAAGTTACTCTTGAACGTCTCGTCCAAGGTCACCAAGGTTTCCCAATTGAATCAGGCGTCATTGAAACGACCTTGGACCTCACAATCCATAATAAAATGGAAATTTCGAGTTTCTTTTTACATGACCTTGGAAGGGTCGCGAGGGGATTTCCAACCAAATCTAGTGACATTCAAATGACCTTGGAGCCGATAATTCCAATTCCGATGAAAAATTCTCGGGTTTCTCCATCGACTGCAGCTTCGGTCCCTTCGGATTCTAAACTTTGCTCCGACGGAGACGAGTTTCTATCGAGGTTCGAGAGTAATCTCAAGACTTGGCGATGTTTGCCCGTGCCGATAAACGCTCAAGATTTACGAGCGCATTGATTCCCTCTATTTTCCTTCGAGTGTGTGACACAAGATAAATTTCAGAGGCAGACGTTTAACGGGGGATTCGAACAATGAGACTCGGGAGATAGCGACTGGGGAGGTTCTACGAACGCACTTTCGAATGCTTATCTCCGGCTGCACTTTTCACGCTTCTTCAGTCAAATCACGCTAGGGCTGATGGAAACGTGTTCGTTTTGCCTTATACTTATACCGGTACCGTCATTTTCGAAATTTACAAAGTTTCTCGGATATCGTGCACAGATGAAGTGTCTCGAGGTGTTTTTACGGGCCTTTTTTGGATTTCGAAATTTTGAAATTTTTGAGAATATTTTTTTTAATTTTTCAAGTCTCGAATTTTTCGATCTTCTTATTTTTCAAATTTAAAATTTTTGAAATTTGGGACTTTTTCAATTTCTGGGATTTTTTATAATTTACTCTCCTTGGAATTTTTAATAAATTTTTAATTTTTAGAATTGTCTAGATTTTTTTTCCAAAATTTTTGAATTTCCATAAATATTTTTGGAAGACAACCTTTTACCAAAAAATATTTTTAGAAAAATTGTGTAAGAATTTATTCGAGAAATTTCAACATCCTTTTCTACATTTCAGAAAAATCCCTTTAACTGAAAAATTTATTCTCCAGGTGTTAATTTAAAAAAGTGACTATTGCAAAACTCGAATAGTCGGAATGGAAATTATCCTCTCGCGAAGTCGTTCGCGTTCCCTCGCGTTTCTCCTATTATCAGTAATTCTAGTAAATAAGAAGGTATTATGATTCCCGATAGAATACAATAAAGCGAAACTTGTTTTTTTATCGTCGTCGGGACTTCGATAAACGGGATGGAAAATAACTGTGATAGCGCGAAACTGCGATGAAAATATTGTTTACCGGGACTCGCTTTCCTCTAACCTCGCACCCAACAGCGATTTCTCTGTGAAAGGTGGCGTTGAAGAAAAGAAAAATCGTCAGACCTTCCAATTTTTCCAGTTTCTGGAAACCAAACAGCGTTCGTTCAAGGTCATTAGTGGTACCGGTGGGCTCACGTTAACTCTCGGTAGTTTCAAGGTCATTCGTGGTACCGGTGAACCGAATGTGACGCGCTATAATTTCAAGGTCATTGGTGATACCGGTGCGTTGACCGATACTAGACAGTGTCAAGGTCATCAGTGGTATCGGTAGTTTGGAGGTCATTGGTGGTACCGGTGGAACTCGCGTTAACGGTCGGTAGTTTCAAGGTCATTCGTGGTACCGGTGACCTTAACTTGACACTAAAAAATTTCAAGGTCATTAGTGGTATCGGTAGTTTCAAGGTCATTCGTGGTACCGGTGGCTTGAACGTGGAACTCGAAAATTTCAAGGTCATTAGTGGTATCGGTAGTTTCAAGGTCATTCGTGGTACCGGTGGCCTGAACGCGACACTCGAAAATTTCAAGGTCATTAGTGGTATCGGTAGTTCGAAGGTCATTGGTGGTACCGGTAGTTTAAAGGTCATTGGTGGAACGGTTTGAAAGCAAAAGGTCCCATTGGTACCTGGTCCAAATGGAGTCCGAGTACCTGTCGATGTCCTGGAAGGTCAGGATCCAGTTCATTCGGCGACTCGTGAGGGAACTGTTCAGGACGATCGCGGAGAAGTATCGAAAGAAAAAGGGTTACTCGCAGTTTTTGACGGAGGAAGAGAAAAGGTACTCGGTAGCTTTTAGGATCCGAGCAGTTACATAATAATCGATAAATTCATAAGAATTAGTAAAAGTCATTAATTTCCCTGTCCCAGTTAAGCGACGGTATTTTGGCAATTCGCATATTCGTCGTAATCAGAAAAACTAATTTACATCTCGTTTGCTCCATTTGCAGGTGGATGGCAGCAGCCACAAGTGGATATGACTTGTCCGCCAGGCTTGGAATCCCTTATCACCCTTGATCACTTCTTTATCGACCAGAAAATAGAGCTCGTCGAAGGTAAGTAAGTCTGGCACGAGTAAAGTGCAACTTTACTCGTCCCGACGGAGGAACCGCAACTTTATGCATCCCACCGCTAAAATGCACCTTTATGCACTCCAACGAGTGCAATGTTGTCTTTTGTCAATTGTTTCTGCGGTGTACCTACTTTACCGACCGCAGATACCGGTCGGTAAAGTAGGTACGTAAAAAATAAAAATAAATAAAAATACTAATAATGAGAATTTCCCGGAAATTGAAATTGAAAAATTGTGGTTTTTTTTTGCAGTTATAACCGGATTCGAAACGACCAATAAATACGTGGTATTGAACAATCTCGGCCAGCCGGTCTTTTACATTCACGAGAAGTCCAACTTTTGCAATAGACAGTGCTTGGGCTCGCTGCGATCTTGCGAGTTCAAGATTTTTAATTTGAACCAAGTCGAGGTGCTCCATATGACTCGTCCCTTGAATTGCAATTCGTGCTGCTGCCCCTGCTGTTTACAGGTACGTTCCACTTTTATGCGATATAATTAGTAAACTACGCCTAATTCTCTTTTTACACGATAGATACGTTCCCAAAAAATTCGTGTAAAAAGAGAATTAGGTGTAAACAATATTAAAAAATTTTTGTTAGAGTTCACTTAATTTATTTCGTGCTTACACATTTTAAGTCATTAAATATATTATAAAAAGTAAATTATACTTTGAGAAAAAGAAAATAATATCTGAAATTCATTAATATAAAAAAAGTTAAAATAATATAAACATAAGAAATATTTGGTCTATGAGATTCAAGAAAAATTCATAGAATATTGAAAATCGTGCTAAAGCAAAACAATTCGTGTAAAAAGAGAAATTTTTTTTATTTTTAACTCGTGTTAAATCAAATTCGTGTAAAAAAATTCGTGTAAAAAGAGAATTAGGTGTAAGTAATTATATATTAGTAATTAACTATTAATTAGCAAACTAATTAATTATATATTAGTAATTAGCTAATAATTAGCTCATTGCTAATACACCTAATACATTTGAATGTACGTATCTTTCGCGCCTGGGTCTACGCCATTGATCCTCAAGAGTGTTCCTATAATGGTTCCCTTTGCGCGGGAAATTCAAATGGGATTCGGTCACACTTGTGTTGCTTTTTACAAATTTTGGCGTTTAATTGCAATTTTTGTAATTTCAAAATTTATTCTTCGAATAACGAAATTCAATAATTGAATAATTGAACAAATTTTGGCGTTTAATTGTAATTTTGGAAATTTCAAAATATTCTTCAAATAATGAAATTGAATAATTGAATTTTCGTAGTTTTGAAATTTTCTATATGGTAATTTTGGAAATAGCAAAATTTATTCTTCAAATAATGAAATTGAATAATTGAATAATTGAATTTTCGTAGTTTTGAAATTTTCTATATGGTAATTTTGGAAATTGCAAAATTAATTCTTCAAATAATGAAATTGACTAATTTAATTGTATAATTGAATTTTCGTAGTTTTGAAATTTTCTATATGGTAATTTTGGAAATAGCAAAATTTATTCTTCAAATAATGAAATTGAATAATTGAATTTTCGTAGTTTTGAAATTTTCTATATGGTAATTTTGGAAATAGCAAAATTTATTCTTCAAATAATGAAATTGAATAATTTAGTAATTGAATTTCCATATTTTTGAAATTTTCTATTTGGTCATTTTTGAAATTGCAAAATTTATTTTAAAAATAACAAAATTTAATAATTCAGTTTTCATATTTTTGAAATTTTCTATTTAGTCATTTTTGAAATTGCAAAATTTATTTTTCAAATAATGAAATTGAATAATTTAATAATTGAATTTTCGTAGTTTTGAAATTTTCTATATGGTAATTTTTGAAATTGCAAAATTAATTCTTCAAATAATGAAATTGAATAATTTAATAATTGAATTTTCATAGTTTTGAAATTTTCTATTTGGTCATTTCTGAAATTGCAAAATTTATTCTTCAAATAACGAAATTTAATAATTTAATAAATTAATAATTTTCTTACCAAGCTGTAAAAAAGCCGAACCACCAGCAACAATACAAAAAAAAATGGGTCGCAACCGTCGTTTTTGAAATGTAACGGTTTTTTTTTTCGTTTGTGTTTAATGAGTATAAAAATAGTTCCTCACTGCTGGAGCCGTGTTACCTGTAATCCTGATGTGTGATTGTTGTTGACTTCTTGAAGAATAATGTTGAGGAAAATTTTCAAAAAACCTCGAAAGCCTGGGTCGTTGTTGAAATATAACGGTCAAATGGGGGGGACCCATTTATATATATATATATATACCACCCCCAGCGCGTACCATGGAGAGAGTCCCACCACCCTGGCGGAATTCCCGCGAACTATGTACCTCGTTCCCGCCAAAATTTCAAATTTCTCTTTTTTTTATTTTACAAAAATCCAATTAAAAATTCAACGTAATTTCAACTCGGATTTTCTTTTCCTTTTCTTTCACAGAAAATCTTGATATACTCCAACGGACGTTATCTTGGAAGCGTCAACCAAGAATGGAGTCTACTGCGGCCTTTGTTGTCAATCATCGACAATTCCGAAAACACCGTATTGAGGATCCGGGGTCCAATTTTGACCTGCTTCGAGGCAAACTTTTCCGTAAGATGAAATTCCTGTGGACGCATATATGCGTCCCAAACGTGCAACTTCACTCGATTGATTTTCTTTTTTTCCCTAGGACGCATATATGCGTCGCAAATTGTTCACTCTCGCTATTAAGCCTCTCGACGCATATATGCGTCCCAATCATGCAACTTGACCTGATTGATTTTCTTTTTTTTCCCCTAGGACGCATATATGCGTCGCAAATTGTTCAGTCTCGCTGTTAAGCCTCTCGACGCATATATGCGTCCCAAACGTGCGGCTTGATTTCCTTTTTTTCCCCAAGGACGCACATATGCGTCTTACCGAACCTTGCCATTATTTATTAAAATATATGATTTCTTCAGGTGACCTCTTCCGATGGCGAACACGAGGTCGGTCTAATTACCAAAAAATGGAGTGGATTTCTGCGCGAACTTTACACGCAAGCCGATGTGTTCGGAGCCAGATTTCCACTGGACCTGGATGTTAAAATGAAAGCGGTCCTCCTCGGAGCTTGTATCCTGATTGTAAGTGTCCAGGATGGTCGTCGAAGGTTTCAATTCTGGTTCAATTCGATTTTATTTTATAGAAATTCGACTCGATTGAAGTTGCGTAGAAATTCCATTCTATTTGACTCAATTTTTTGTAGAAATTCAATTTCATTCTATTCGAGGAATATTGACTTCAATTTTATAAATATCTCATTCGACTCTATTCCATAAAACTGTGATTCGATTCAACTTTCGTAAAAATTCGATTCGATTCTATTTTATAAAAAATTCAATTAGATTCAAGTTTTGTGAAAATTCGATTCGACTCTATTTTATAAAAAATTCAGTTTGATTCAAATTTGTAAATATTCGATTCGATTCTATTTTGTAAATAATTTGATTCAATTTAATTTTTTTTAAATTTCATTTCTATCAATTTTAGTAAAAATTCAGTTAGATTCAAGTTTTGTAAAAATTGGACTCGATTCTATTTTATAAAAAATTCAATTTGATACAATTTTGTGAAAATTCGACTCGATTCTATTTTAGAAAAATTCAATTCGATTCTATTTTGTAAATAATTGAATTTTTTTAAAATTTTCTTTGTAAACAATTTAATTTTTTTTAAATTTCGATTCTATCGATTCTAGCAAAAATTCAATTAGATTCAAGTTTTATAAAAATTCGACTCGATTCTATTTCGCAAATAATTCAATTCAATTTCATTTTGGAACATTTCAATTCGATCGATTTTAGTAAAAATTCAGTTCGACTCGAGTTTAGTAAAAATTCAATTCGATTGCATTTTACAAAAAGTCAATTACATTGAATATTCTAAAATTCAATTCAATTCAATTCCATTCTCTAAAAATTAAATGCGATTCAATTTTATAAAAATCCAATTCAATTGAATTGAAAATCGAATAATCACTTTAACTCCCTCTTTCTCATTTTCAATTCCTATTAATTGAAAAAAAGAAATTCCTTAATTATAAATTACTTAATTATAAATTCCTCAATTATAATCAAAGTTTTTTGATCAATTCTTTTTAAGCAAGTTTTTTTATAATCAAATTTTTTTAACTATTTTTTTCATAATCAAATTTATGTAGACATTCTATTCGATTCGAATCAATTTTGTAAAAATTCAATTTCATTCTATTCGAGAAATATTGATTTCAATTTTATAAATATCTCATTCGACTCTATTCCATAAAACTGCGAGTCGATTCAAGTCTTGGAAAATTTCAATTCGATCGACTAGTGAAAATTCAGTTCGATTCAAGTTTTATAAAAATTCCATTCCATTCCATTCCATTTTCTAAAAGTTCAGTTTTATTCAATTTTGTCAAAATTCGATTCGATTCTATTTCGCAAATAATTCAATTCAATTTAATTTTGGAAAATTTCAATTCGATCGATTTCAGTAAAAATTCAGTTCGACTCAAGTTTAGTAAAAATTCAATTCGATTGCATTTTATAAAAGGTCAATTACATTGAATATTCTAAAATTCAATTCAATTCCATTCAATTCCATTCTCTAAAAATTGTATGCGATTCAACTTTATAAAAATCCAACTCAATTAAATTGAAAATTGAAAAATCATTTTAACTTCCTCTTTCTCATTTTCAATTCCTATTCATTGGAAAAAAGAATTTCCTTAATTTTGTTGATTCAATTATAATCAATTTTTTTTCGATGAATTTTTTTTAAACAAGTTTTTGTTATAATCAAAATTTTTTAATCGATTTTTTTATAGTCAAATTTTGTATAATCAATTTTATAATTCAATTCTGATTAATTCAATTATTTTATTAATTCTATAAATTCCTTTTTAATTCCAGGACTTCCTGTATTACGAGAGAAGCAACTAAACTCGTGGAGATTCGCATGACAATTTTTTTATATTGCAAATGGATGACACTCCGAACCCAGGGAACCGAGTCAAAAAAAGCACAAATATTAAAAGTCCTCCAATAAATTCTCGAAATATGTTTAAATATTATCGCTGCCGTGATACACGTTCGATTCTGTTCGAATTGTTCAATTATTTTTTACTCGAATGTCAATTATATTTAATTGAATTCGATTCTATATTTTTTTTTTATATTTATATTAAATCACTAAAATAATTCTATAATTTTCCGAAAATAAATGATTCTTTTTCAAATTCCATTTTTTATGTATCAGATAATTTAAAAAAAAAAAGAGGAAATTGAAAAAAGCTCAAGAATTTTTCCAAAAATTGTTCCTGGAAAATCCAAGGGCATTTAAAAAAGAAAAATCTGAAATAATTAGAAATTTCTTCGAAAATTCGAACTCTACTGATTTACCATAAAAATTTTGTACTACTATTATATAATAATTATTAAGAAACGTAAGTAAAAAAATTAAAAATATAAGTAAAAAAAAGGCGATTTCACAAAACGACGGAATTCAGATTTTTACCGATCGACAATTAATTTAAAGTCAATGAGATCCAACCTGCCAACGATTTTTTATAAACAATTCTATTTAAGGGGAAAGTCAATTTCCATTTTGAGAATTTTAACGTACCAAAAATTTGATATTATAATATATTTTTTAAAGTGCTATATATAATTAATTACGTGTTAATAAACATTTATGCCTTGGAAGAAATGTGCATGAAAAATAAGTATTTTTGAAAATACGAAATAATTAAATAATGAAGGTTCTAAATATTGTTCATTTTTGATAAAATTTCGCCTTCGAAGTAGAATATATAATAATTGTGTATAACAAGAGGCTTCTGATCTGTTAAATATAATGTAATATAATATTATATAATGTAGGTTTAATTATTTTTTGTTGTATTTAATATCCACCTCTTCCCCTTTTTCAAATAAACATTACGGGTGTTTAAAATAATTTGAGTGTGTCGAAAAAAAAAAATAAATGTACAATGTTGTCCATTTTATTGCAATTTAGTTGTATTTTAATTTGTATTGCATTTTATAAAAAAAATAAATAAATAATAAATATATAAAGATATAAAATATGTAAATAATTCCATTTAATTTAATTTTGGAAAATTTCGATTCTATCGATTTTAGTAAAAATTCAATTAGATTCAAGTTTTGTGAAAATTCGATTCGACTCTATTTTATAAAAAATTCAATTCGATTCTATTTTCTAAATAATTGGATTCAATTTAATTGTTTTAAAATTTCAATTGTATCGATTTTAGTAAAAATTCAGTTAGATTCAAGGTTTGTAAAAATTGGACTCGATTCTATTTTATAAAAAATTCAATTTGATTCAATTTTGTAAAAATCCAATTCGATTGTATTTTCTTAAAATTCAGTTCCTTTCAATTTTTTATTCAATTACATTCCTTTCAATTTTATAAATTTCAATTATACATTCAATTTCTTTTTCAATTTAATGCGATTTATTTTTCTAAAAATTCAATTTTATTCTACTTTTTTAAAAAATTTAATGCAATTCAATTTCATAAAAATGCAATTCAATTGAGCCCAAAATCGCAAAATTTCAATTCTATTCAATTCTGTAAAAATTCAATTCCATTCTATTTTTTTTCTCAATTTAATGCAATTCAATTCCATGAAAATGCAATTCAATTCAACCCAAAAATCGCAAAATTTCAATTCCATTCAATTCTGTAAAAATTCAATTCCATTCTATTTTTTTCTCAATTTAATGCAATTCAATTCCATAAAAATGCAATTCAATTGAACCCAAAAATCGCAAAATTTCAATTCGATTCAATTCTGTACGAATTCAATTCCATTCTATTTTTTTTCTCAATTTAATGCATTTCAATTCCATTCAATTCTGTAAAAATTCAATTATGCGTATGTATGTGTGCTCGTATGTATGCGTGCTCGTATGTATGCGTATGCGTGTATAATAGATGAAAAAAAAAGAAAAAAAATTACGCTCAACGCGCGTTGAGCGTTCGCTGGCAACCCCGTTAAAAAAAGTCTAGTCTGAAAATAAAAACCCTTTTTGTTCCCCAAGGACAAAACCGTTACGCGTCTCCTCTATGTTTATCAACACATTCTTTTTCTAAAACCACGATCTCCGAGTGTGATCCCATCACCCCCCTCCTCACCCTCACCCCTACCCACGCCTCCCCCCCGAAATCGCAATGGTTCTATTTTTCCACGCGCGGGGTGGAACACTCACTCTCTCTCTCTCTTCCTAGAGTCGCGCATGCGCGATACGCGTGAGACCATGAGAGCCATAGGCGGAAGAATCGGGGGTCCCTGCCTCCCACCGCGCTGCTTATCTTCATCTTCCTCCTCCATCCCACCGACCCGCGTGCTTTCGCAATCCAGAGACCACGAGCCAGACTTGTTGGCCCTTAGTTGTAGTTTTACTTTCATTAGCGGCATGAGACGGTTGAAAAAAACGTGGAGTGGCCGGAGAGAGATTTCGAAAGTTTCGTATATTTGATAAATAAATAAATAAATAAATAAGACACAAACAAAGAAATCAGCGAAAATGGTGACTCCGGTCCAATATAATGTCAGATCCGGCAAGAATAGCCATAAACGAAGATCCGGCAAGTACAATTTATCGGCTAGACGCCTATCCAGGAAGTGGAAATACGTGGAAAGGTAAAACAAAGAGCGAATTTCGTTCAGAGCCTTCGTGACTAGTGGCGCTAAAGACTTTTTTTTCCTATTCAGAACCACGACGCAAAAAAGAATATAGATTTTTTGTTTAATTAGCCACAAAACCAATTTTTCCATTTTCGAAATGGGATTAAAAATGAGATTTTGAAAGAATTTGTAATTCCAAAATAAAAAAAACAAACGAAAATGTGTATTTTTTGCAAAAATAATTTTTTTTGTGGCTCCGCCTTTGCGATGGCGGCTTCTTTTCCAAGAATCAACAAATTTAGTTATTCGATAACGAAAATTAGTATTTTATAAAAAGTTTTTTGATTTTGCAAATTTCATGATTTTCCAAAAAAGAAAATATCCGCAATTTTAATTTCACGGAAAATTTTCATTTTTATTCATTTTCAAATTTTTGTTTTTATACAAATATTTTTTGCTAATAAATAAGTCGCAAATAATTTTTAGCGTGTTTTTTCGTAATTTGTAAAAAATTAATTCCCTATTTTCCCCAAAAACCTCGTCAGAGCACTTTTTCGTGGATTCAAATGAAGCAGTTCCTCCCCTAAGGGGTGAATGACCATCCCTTTAAAAATCACCCCCTTCGACATTGAATTTGGGACAAACTCCAACAGGGATCCTCTCGCTATGTCTGATATTGATTTTTACCATGTGCCAAGGGAGAGTGCCCACACAGTGTTATGGGGATGTAAAAAATATCGTGATGCGTACTTTTGCTAGACCTTTGCCAGACTCTTCCCCTCCGAATTTCATATAAAATGCAATTGAAAGAATTCCAACCGAATCGATACTATTTTTTCCACAGTAATTATATATTTTTTGTTAGGACGTTACTAATTTATCCAGGATTGATAATCAGTAACGCGTCAGTTGGTACTAATAAACTACTACTAGATAAAAAGTAAAAACATAATAATAATAATGAAATTTAAAAAAATAAAAATAATTCAAATAACTTCAATTAATTAGTACGCTTTCGTTGGAATAACTGTTATTCTGTGACGTCATTTAGAGTCAGACCCTTTGTTACCGACCAAGTAGATTGGTCGTGATCCGCAATATCGATAAAATGGCGGATCTACATTACCGACCCCATAGTGCCAACATTCAGGGACTCGCTAACTCGGATTCCCCCTGTTTTCCTCAGACGAAGACGAAAACGCTTGGAGAAGGAGGCCGCCGAGAGGACGGCCATGTTGGAAACTTGCGGCAAGGAACTCTACAAGGCACTGGGATTGAACCTTCAAAAAGGTACCGCGGCCGAGGCAGAGGACCTCGAGATTGTGGACGTCATCGAGGAGGTGATGGCACCCGAGGAGCACCTCGAGATTGTAGAGGTCATCGAAGAAGTGGTGGAACCCGAGGAGGAGGGGAAGGAACCCGTGGTGGAAAAACCCAAGGAGGTGGAGGAACCCGTGATGGAAAAACCCAAGGAGATGGAGAAACCCGTGGTGAGAAAACCCAAGGAGGTGGAGAAACCCGTGGTGAGAAATCCCAAGGAGGTGGAGAAACCCGTGGTAAGAAAACCCAAGAAGGTGGAGAAACCCGTGGTGAGAAATCCCAAGGAGGTGGAGAAACCCGTGGTAAGAAAACCCAAGGAGGTGGAGAAACCCGTGGTGAGAGAACCCAAGGAGGTGAAGAAACATGTGGCGAGAATACTCAAGCAGGTGAAGAAACCCGTGGTGGAAAAACCCAAGGAGGTGGAGAAACCCCGAGAGGAGGTACCCGAGGAGGCGCAGGTTACGCCCAATGGCCTATTGTCGCTCCTACCCAAAAGTCTATGGTCGGTCCTACCCAATGGGGACATAGCCTTAGCGAACTCATGGTCGGGGCTGGAGTCGAGCAACCCCAATGAAATCACGATCCAAGTGTATGACCCAGGGCCGACGATAGGGTTCGACGAACCCGATGAATACACAGCCGAACCGGAGCTAAGTCTTGGCCCGGGGATGGATGACCGCTGCGACGATGACGACACCTGCGCGGATGACGTCCATGGATCCCGAATTGACCCACCCACTGACGAGTTCGTCCAACCCCCCTCCCCCGAGATCCCGCTGCATTTAAACAAGGACATGCGAGAGATTCAAAGCAACCAGGTTGACCCAGGGCCGACGATAGGGTTCGACGAACCCGATGAATACACAGCCGAACCGGAGCTAAGTCTTGGCCCGGGGATGGATGACCGCTGCGACGATGACGACACCTGCGCGGATGACGCCCATGGATCCCGAATTGACCCACCCACTGACGAGTTCGTCCAACCCCCCTCCCCCGAGATCCCGCTGCATTTAAACAAGGACATGCGAGAGATTCAAAGCAACCAGGTGGCCGGTAATAGCTCGGAATACTCGCTTTACTACCACACCAGAGTGTGTCCCCCGTTGCAAGACCACGTGTACGCTGAGCTGGACAGGGGCATGCTCGACAGACTCCTCTCTAAGCCTACCGACAAGGACGATGCGTGTCTGTTAAATGTAAAGCGGCGACTGTACTTCAACTCGAATCCTAACGAGGTGTCCACTACCGCCAACAAGCAGCCGGGCCAATCGAACGCGATAGGATACTCCAAACCGTCAGAGGTCGTAGAGATTCAAGGCCGGAGGATAGTCGACCTGACCTACTTCTGGCAGCAGCTGCAAGTGTTGGCCAACCACGCGGTACTTGGGAACTGTGGGTTCAAGGATATGCGGCTGGTCAAGGCCACAGACTACGGCCTGAAGACGGGGATGTTCATGAGATGCGCGATGTGCAATTACCAGGACACGATCTGGACAGAGCCGAAGGAGGGCCTCACCATGGGACTGCACGACAGCGCCGTTCTGGGTTGCATAATGTCGGGCACCGGCCACTCAGGACTGGTGGACAAGTTAGCGGCTATGGCGATTCCCGCCATGGCCCCGAAAACGTTCAAAAACTCGGAGGACCGGATCATCCTGGCGCTGGAAAACATCGCGGAACGGGAGATGAAGATAGCGGGGGAGGCGGAGCGCAAGATCGCCATCGAGAAGGGCGATGTGGTGAACGGCGTACCCTTCATCAGCGTCATGGCCGATGGCAGTTGGATGAAGAGATCCTACAGGTACGACAGAGCCAGACCTGTTCGTCAACTTTCGATCTTGGACTCGCGAACCTCCTTTATTAAATCTGCTAGCGCACTTAACCCCTTGGCCTACGCGCTATCAGCCAATCGCGCGAGCCATAGAACTGGCGCAAAATGTATACTTCTTATGACACGTATATTTCGGGACAACAAAAGGGATTGTAAAATAATAAACAACGTTCGCTTATGGCTCGAATTCCTCACTACGAATCAGACTCGTGGTTTTCGCTTACGGCGCAAATTATTTACCACGAGTCTCACTCGTGGCTATAGGCCAAGGGGCTGATGTATTCTTTGACGTTGGCCACAAATCGTTAAACAAAAATTTACTTTCAACTCCACAGGAATGGCAGATACGACTCGCTATCGGGTTTGGGGGTGATCATGGGCTGCGCGACGCAGAAGGTCCTCTTCCTGGGCGTGAGGAACAAGTTCTGTGCATCCTGCCTGACCGCCGAGATGAAGAAAATACCGGTGACGCCTCATAGGTGCTACAAGAATTTCGATCGCGAACAAAGTTCCACCTCCATGGAAGCCGACTGCATCTTGGAGGGGTTCCAGCAGAGCGTGGCCACCCACGGGCTGATCTACAAATCCTTGGTGGCTGACGGCGACAGCAGCGTCTACAAGGCCCTCTGCGATCACGACGTCTACGGTGAGCATAAAGTCAGGGTAGAAAAAATCGAGTGCACGAATCATTTGATGCGGAGCCTGCACAGCCGGTTGCTGGAAATCGCCCGGAAGGAACGTCTGGTGAGGAAATCGAAGAACGGCCCTAGCGTGTCGGCGGTGCGCGTGTACGCCAAGCGCTGCGCCACGAAGATCCGCTTTGGGATCACCGCGGCGGTGGAACGAAGGATCGCCCAGGATATGGAGTGGACGCAGAAGAAACAGGAGCTGCTGCGAGACATTTTGAACATCCCCAATCACGTGTTCGGCGATCACACGGAGTGCCTTGGCCGGGGGATGCCGTGCGAGGGCCAGCTCAATCCTCGAGAGAAGAACTACCTGCAAGTGATGAAGGACGCGGGCCTGTACGAGCCAATGTTCCAGACGGTGAGGCACCTGTCGTGCCACGTCAACAGTTTGCTGATGAAATGCACGAGCAACGCGGTGGAGACTTTCAACGGGGTGGTGTCTAAGTTCACGGGAGGGAAACGGATCAACTTCGGCCAGAGGGGATCCTACACCGGGCGCTGTTACGCCGCGGTCGTACGTTGGAACACGCGTCAGGTTATGAGCAAAGTGGCGCAGGAGATGTGCAAGGTGGTCAGCAACGTGACGTTGAATGTGGAGACTCGATACAACCAAAAAATCGCGCAGAAAAATATTTGTCGAAAGATGAAAAAGGGGCCTTACAGAAGCACCGGTACGGACAAGAATTACGGGCCTGCCTCGCAGAAACCGGACATGGACGAGGAGGTTTACCAGCAGCAGAGAGAGCAGCACTACATCAGGCTGCAGCGCGAGGCGGAGACTCGACGGGACATCGAGCGGGCCACTGTGGGTCGCAACCTGGACGACGACTGGCACTACAGACAGCGGCAATTACTGATGGCCCCGAACTTCGGCAGGATCTGTCGTCTTCGGGAGACCACTTCCTGCGCGCCCATCGTTCGGAGCATCCTGTACCCGCCCCGTACTGACAACCGGACGCTGTCGGCCGACGAGGTGTACGGGACGAGGGCACTGAAGGAACTGGAGGAGAAACTTGGACAAAATATCGAGCCTTGTGGGCTTTTCATCGACGGAGCGGATCACTACTTGGGTGCCACTGCCAGTGGCCTGGTGGGCGAGGACACCATCGTGGAGTTGAAGTGCTTGGAGTCCACGCTGGCTCCGAATGAGGCGGTCAAGGAAAGCGAACTTAAAGGCGTCTTCCAAAACACCAACGACCAGAGGATGAGCAGGACGCACCGCTGTTACTACCAGATCCAGGGTCAGCTGCACATCACCGAACGGAAGATCTGCCTCTTCTGTGTCTGGACGCCGGTCGCCATGAAGTGCATCCAGGTCGAGCGGGACGACGCCTTCTGGGCAGTGAATATGGCGCCTGCTTTGAAACGTTTCTACGACGAGAACATACTCCCGGAGCTCCTGGACAGCCGGCGGGCCAGGAACATGCCGTTGCGTCAGTCGCAGCAGGTAATGACCGGGCTGAAGCAGAAAAGAAAGCGGAAGAAGCACTCTCAGAACGAGGGGGACGAAGACGAGAACGAGGACGACGACGAGGAAGTGGAGAGGTTCCTGGAGGAAACGCTCCGCGACAGTGACCTGGAGGACCTATTGGACGTTGGCCAGGAGGATGGTGCCACTTGGGAAGCTGCAAAGAGGACTCCGGTCAGCGAGCGGACGAAGCGGTCGCGGAAGTCGGAGGAAACTCCGGAAGGAAGGAAAACGACTGGCGATGACGTCATAGCAGCGGTTTTGGAGACTCCTCGGAAGAGGCCCAGATCGAAGACGCCCGCGACCCAGAGAAAAAAGCGACCGAGGCGATTGGACATGGACCTAGGATCTGGGGCAAACGAGCAGACTGTGGTTGAAAGTATGGAAAATAATGAGAACAAGGAAGGAAGTCAGACGAAGTCGGTTGAAATAAGCTCGCAGGACAGCGGGTGTGGAGATCTGCTGCAAAATGGGGCCGCGCCAGGTCCTTCGAGTCAAGAAAGTCCTGCTTTAGCGACTCCACAGAAAGGCCGGAAACCAAAGACACCGAAGACACCGAAGACTCCGAAGACACCGAAGACACCGAAGACACCGAAGAACGAAGGAAAGAAACGGTCAAAGAAGAGCCAGAAAATTGAAGAGATGACATTGGGTGATAAAATGTCACAAGATAGCGGTTGCATGGATCTGGAAGGAGGACCTTCCGGGACCCCAAGAAAAGGCACTCCGGATTTACTGGCTCTTGGGGAACCGGCAGAGGTTGCTCCAGAAGCTGATCAGAATATGGACATTGATGCCGATATGATAGACATGTTCGATGGCAGCATATTGAACTACGAATACGAGGGAGCTGAAATGGCACCAGGCGGTACAAGTTCTCGGGAGGGTGGATGTGCAGTTTTGGAGCAAAATGGGGAGCCATCAGAGGCTCCAGAAGAGGACTCTGTCTATGGAGAAACTTCTCAAGAAGACCAGAGCTCGCAAATGCGATTTAGTCAGCTACAGGAACTGTCCCAAAATACTACGGAACCTGGTGAAGCCGATCAGGGTGTAATCATGGACCTCGATATCATAGATCTCGTCGATGGTGACATGGAGAACAAAGGGGCTAAGGTGGTATCGGTTGCGAAAACATTGGATGACGGTAATTGCGTAGTTTTGCACCCAGGTACGGTGATCCAAGGGATCCTAGGGACCCCAGAAACCCAAGAAGCTTCAGAAAATGAAATTCCCTGTACACAAATTCCCCAGGATTGCCAACAATTTGAGACACCAGTTACGGAAGAGGTTCCAGAAGAGGCACCTGGAGAAAACGAAGAGTATCTGGAGCTTGATGATGACCTTGTAGGGATACCCGATGACGACCTTGGCAACCCTGAAAATGAAGAAACCCAAATGGTGTTGGCCGATGCTAGCACGCACGAGGACGGTTTGTGCGCGGATTTGCAACAAGATGCGGTGACCCCAGGCGAGGACAATAGTGTCCAAACTTTTTGGGGACCTCAGGGATTGGAACCAGCAGCGAACCAGCAAGAGGAAGCGTCCCAAAATATCGAGGAGGCTCCAGTACCCGGAGAGGACACTCAGTATATACAAATTCCCCAGGAATACCAAGAATTTGAGACGCTAGCTACGGAAGAGGTTCCAGAAGAGGCACATGGAGAAAACGTAGAGTATCTGGAGCTTGATGATGACCTTGTAGGGATACCAGATGACGACCTTGGCAACCCTGAAAATGAAGAAACCCAAATGGCGTTGGCCGATGCTAACTCGCACGAAGACGGTTTGTGCGCGGATTTGCAACAAGATGCAGTGACCCCAGGCGAGGACAATAGTGTCCAAACTTTTTGGGAACATCAGGGATTGGACCCAGCAGCGGACCAGCAAGAGGAAGCGTCCCAAAATATTGAAGAGGCTCCAGTATCCGGAGAGGACACTCAGTATGTGATCATCAATGGGAATCCCATGAAGATACTTAATGGCACCATAGGAAATCCCGAAAACGAAGGAATGGCAATGGTAATGGTTGACTCCAGCATGTCCGCGCATTTTCAGCAAATTGCAATGATGCCAGGGGTTTCGGGTGAAGAGTCGGATCATCAGAATGTGATGATGGACGGTGACAAGGTAGTCATGGTCGATGGTACCATAGAAGACGAAGGACCTAAAATGGTACTGGTCACTCCAGGCACTCGAGAGGCCCCAGAATGGGACGAGACGCCTCAGGAATACCCCAAGGATTTGTTCAGCGACAACGTGGAAACTTCCACGAACGAAGGACCTGTTATGCTACTGGTGGCGACAAACAGCGGTTGTACGAACCTCCAGGAGACCGTGGTGGAGTCCATAGTGGAGCCGAAGAAGAATCCGAGCAAAGGTTTAGGGAATACAGCAAAAGGATCTGCAGAGCCTGGAAGAAAAGGTCAAATGCACGTCGGCCACAATGACCGGTCAAGGTCACTTCCAGTCAGAAATTCCGAGGTTAATGGAACCAAAATGGGAGTGGCCGATAACAAATCGTCGATGCAACGGATTTCTTGGGAAATTTGGAAGCGCCAGGAGGAAAATCGTCGGAATGAAGAATCCGGATTAGTACCGATCGCTAGAGAGCGACTTCCGGTACCGGAGAAATTCCCGCTGGAGAAAACCCGGAGACCGAAGACTCCAAGTCAGGGTTCCATTGGTTCTGGAAAAGCGGCACAAGGATTTGCAGAGCCTGGAAGAGAAGGCCAAATGAGAGTCGGCCACAAAGACCGGTCAAGGTCACTTCCAGTCAGAGATTTCGAGGTTAAAGGAACCAAAATGGAAGTGGCCGATAAGAAATCGTCGATCCCACGGATTTCTTGGGAAGATTGGAAGGACCAGGAGGAAAATCGATGGGACGCAGAATCCGGATTGGTACCGATCGCTAGAGAAGGTCAAATGAAGGTTAATCACAATGACCGGTCAAGGTCACTTCCAATCAGAAATTCTGGGTCTCAGGGAGCCGAAATGCAAGAGGACGATATAAAATCGTTAATCCCACGGATTTCTTGGAAAGATTGGGAGGAACAGGAGGAAAATCGTTGGGACGAAGAATCGGGATTGGTACCGATCGCTGGAGAAGGTCAAACCAAGGTCAATCGTAATGACCCGTCATGGTCATTTCCAGTCCACAATAGTAGTAGTATCAGAAATTCCGGGGTTAGAGGAACCAAAATGGAGGCGGACGACAAAAAATCGTCAATCCCACGGGTTTCTTGGGAAGATTGGAAGCACCAGGAGGAAAATCGTTGGAACGAAGAGTCCGGATCGGTACTGATCGCCAGGGAGAAATTTCCGCTGGAGGAAAACTGGAAACGGAAGACTCCAGTGGCAGTCCGACGAAAGGAACCCTTCGAGATATTGAAACGTGGAATGGAGAAACCGGTCGCCCGAAAATTCGTGCACGGTCTGTCGAGGGATTCGGAGGGATCCGACGAGGACCAGATGGATTTCGAAGCGTTTGCAATTGCAACGAAAGCGGCTGCAGCCAGGTCGAATGCAACTAAAACTGCGTCGAGGGAATTCGCAACTGCAACTACGCCGAGGACGTTCGCAACTGTAACTGCGCCGAGAGGA
The DNA here is from genome assembly GCA_949825005.1 of Gasteruption jaculator. NCBI lineage: Eukaryota > Metazoa > Arthropoda > Insecta > Hymenoptera > Gasteruptiidae > Gasteruption > Gasteruption jaculator. The sequence continues at coordinate 1,186,962 of OX463766.1, read as the reverse complement.
TTCGCGATTGCAACTGCGCCGAGGGGATTCGCGACTGCAACTGCGTCGAGAGAATTCGCAACTGCAACTACGCCGAGGACGTTCGCAACTGCAACTGCGTCGAGGGGATTCGCGACTGCAACTGCGTCGAGGGGATTCGCGACTGCAACTGCGCCGAGGACGTTCGCAACTGCAACTACGCCGAGGACGTTCGCAACTGCAACTGCGCCGAGGACGTTCGTAACTGCAACTGCGCCGAGATCGGTTGCGGCTACAATTGCAAAATTGCAACCGCGTGCTTGGGCAATGCCGAAACCAAGGTCCAAGTAACCGGGAAATGGAAGAGTCCCAGATTAAGGAAAAAATGCAGATTCCTAGGGTTTTTTTTAAAGTTCACGAAGTCTAGGAACTGTTGAAAATTTTTAGATACACTGTTGAGTATTTTGCAAGATAGGAACTTTTTACAAAATGGCTGCCGGTACCAAATATTTTTAAAAACATTGTAAAATATTGTTTTGGAAGTACGGAAATTTTCGAAATTCCAGTTTTCAATTTTTAGAAATTGATTTCTCTTTTTTCTTGACTTTGCAATTTACAAAAGTGCATTTTTCAATTACTTTATCGTTTATTTCAACTACAAATAATAATAGAGTTTATTATTTTTTTATGTTTCTTTCCAAAATAATTTTTGTTACACATTTTTTCTCGTTACAAAAAATGCTTGATTTTTTTTGTTATTATTTGCAATATTTTTCTTATTTTATTATTTTTTTTTACTAAAGCCGATTTTTTTTTTATATAGTGATTAATATAGAAAAATAGGGATTTTACTCCCAGACAAGGGGAATTCTTCGGAATTTCATGAGAAAATATTTTTTCAAAAAAGGAGAATTTCCGAAAAGGAAAGATATTTTTCACGTAGATAAAAAAAATGATTTAGAAAATCGACGAAAATGTTATAAACTGTCTTTAAAAAAATTTACGCTAGAACTTTTTTGTCATTACGGGAAATTTCCGAGAAATTTCGGAAGTTAGAAAATGTTCTTAAAAAAATTTCTACAAATAATAAATTCGAATAATTTCCAAGAAATTGCAATTAATAATTATTAATTTTCTTACTGAAATCTACTTTAATTATTTTCTCTCATTTTCCAAAATTTTTCAAGTATTTAGGTAAGCAATTCTTTTTATTGAATTAAAAATAAGTCCAAGACTCGTGATTTTTCAATTTTCCTCAGAAAATTGTGAAAAAAGAAAAGTGCAATTTTCTACACTCCAAAAAAATTCTATATCAAAAATTCGAAATTGCAATTTACGCAAATAAACAAAAATTGTGGAAATGTAAAACTCAGGTTCCTGGAAAAAAAAAATATATATATATATATATGATAATCGAATTTTGTAAGAAAATAAAAATAAATCTGAAATTATTTCCAAAAAAAATCTACCAATTTTGCAAATAATTATTTTAAAACCTTAATCACCTAATTAAGTTTTTCAGGAGGGGAGGGGATTTTTTTTTGTTCGTCCAGAGAAAGGGAAAAATATCCAAAATTATTTCGACCTTTTTTTTTTGTTCATTAACTGAATCCGCGATTTATTTATTTGTTATTTTTTTGTTTCGAATTTCTTCTTTTTTCATTTTATGTACATACTTACAAATATCACTAATTGTTCTAATTTAAATTTTAAAAAAATACTGATGGTGCCAAAAAAAGAAGAAATAGTCAGTTTGCGTTTCGCGTGGAAAAAAAATGGCAAAAAGTTGATAAATAAAAAACCATTTTGACAACTAACAAAAAACCACTACTTATCGAAGAGAAAAAAGAAAAAGAAAAAAATGATTTTTGTCCAGCAATTAAAAATAAGTTTCAATGCCCGATGCATGTGTCCTAATATTTACGTGCATTGTAATTATTTAATATATATATAATCTCGATGTATCGAAACTTCGCTGTTTTTTTTTACTATTTACATTTTTTATATACACTTATTTATTTATTTATATTTTGAATTTATTGTATTTCGGTTATTGTAAAAAAAATACCAATAAACTCATTGATTTTCTTATTAGTAACAACAAATTCGATAATTAGCTTCTACCTATTTAGTAACTTTCCGTAAGATTTGTTATAAATTTTGTTATTAATAAAAAAAAATTTTTTTTCTGCAATTTAATTTAATTTCTTACAAAAAAAATTATTACTTTTTATTAATTTCGAATTGAGTTCATTGATCAGCTGTTACTTTAAATAATTAACCTATTTTAATTATTTTCCCTCATTTTCCAAAATTATTCAAGTACTTATTCAATTAATTCATTAATTTTTCCCAAATAATGAATTAATTCCAAAATTAAAATAAAAAAACTCCCCAAAATAGAAATTGAAAATCAGTGTCTTCTTTTAATTAGTACCCTAGTTGCTAAATTACCACTTATGTATTATTTATTATACATGTATATGTATTAATATAGAAAAAGAAGTTAGTATCAAAAATTGTGATTTGACTTCGACTCGATCTGGACTCGAACTTCGACAGCGAAGCTTCGATGCATCGATGGATCAATTTAACGAGAACCCGAAACTTGGATCCTCGAGTGCGTAATTGTAATATAATTAATTAGTATAACTAAAGAAGATTGCAAACTTCCATCAATTGTTACTTATCACTAGAAATCACTAGAAATCGGCGTTCAGCGTGAAATTGGTCTCCATTCGGTCCTGCATCACACCCCATTTTTGGTATTCGCCCACTTTCTTCTCGAAGAAGTTCGTTTTCCCTTCGAGCGAAATGTGTTCCATGAAGTCGAAGGGATTTTCCGACTTGTAAATCTACGGAGAGAGAAAAAATATATAATTACCTAATTTTTGTATATTTTTTTTGAATATAATTACCCAATTTTTTGGGAAAAAACTGGAAAATCTTTTTTTCTCTTACCAATTTTGGACATTCTACTTTTTCAGGATTTTTTTCTTCTTCTCCAAATTTTGGTTTATTATAATAGTATACAATATATTGTATTAATATATTTTTTTATTATAGAAATTTCGATAAAATCACAATTTCTATAATTTTCGAAATAAAAATAATTTTAAAAAATAAGGTTTTTGAAAACTTTAGTGTTGAAAATTAAATGTTTTGAACGAAAATTTAATTACGGCAAAAAAATGGAAAACATAATTTCTAATATTCCAAATTCCGAAAAACTGAAAATTCTTTTTTTATCTTATTGTTAGCAGTTTTGGATATTCAACTTTTTCATGATTTTTTTTTCTACAAATGTTGGTTTATTATAACAATTAGTATATCATTATATTTTTTTATTATAGAAATTTCGAAAAAAAAAAACCCGCAATTCCTGTAATTTCCGAAATAAAAATAATCACAAAAAATAAGTTTTTTGGAAATTTTTGGGGTAAAAAATCTTTTTAACGAAAAATGTAGTTACCAAAAAAAAATTAGAAAATATAAAATTTTTAAGATTGCAAATTCCGAAAAACTGAAAATTTTTGTTTGTATTACAATTAGCAATTTTGGATATTCAACATTTTGAGATTTTTTTCCCCCAAATGTTGGTTTATTATAATAAAAAAAATTTATTACTGAAAATTTTGATTTATTATAAAAGTCTATCCTTATATTTTTTATTATAGAAATTTCGATTAAAAAAAACAAATAAAAATTTTGATTTATTATAAAAGTCTATCCTTATATTTTTTATTGTAGAAATTTCGATTAAAAAAAACACAATTCCTGTAATTTTCGAAATAAAAATAAATAAAGAGAAAAAAACGTTTTTTGGAAATTTTTGTGGAAAAAATTGGAAAATAGAAAATTTCTAAAATTCCAAAATTCCCAATTTGAAAATTGGAGATTGTCCAAATTGACAATAACTTTTGGACTAGAAATTACATAAAAATTTCTAAAAAAAAATATATTTACCTTCGGGCAGCCCAATTCCACCAGTAGCCTGTCAGCGACGAACTCGATGTACTGGCACATGAGCTTACAGTTCATGCCGATCATGGCAACCGGTAACGCGTCCGTTAAAAATTCCTGTTCGATCGCTACCGCGTCCCTTATGATAGAAATGACTCGTTCTTGAGTCGGTTTCTGAACGATGTGTTTGAACATCAGACAGGCGAAGTCGCAATGCAGGCCCTGGAGATATATTTTTTTTTCAAATTAGAAAAACATTTTTAATTCCATTTTTAGAAATGGAATTTCAAGTTTCGGGAAAAAATATGAAAAAGAAAAGTTCATTTTTAATTAATAAATTCAGAAACAATAAAATCCCAAATAATGAAATTGCCAAAAAGCAAAAATAAAATTGTGACCCACCATGTGGGTCATCATTTACACAGATTTTCAATTTTTTCCCCCAGTTGATATTGAATGACCCACGTGGTGAGTCATGGAGTTAAATATTATTTTTTTTTAAATGCGATTCACCTCGTCTCGGGAGATGAGTTCGTTGCTGAAGGTAAGTCCCGGCATGAGGGAGCGTTTCTTCAGCCAGAAAATGGCAGCGAAGCTTCCGCTGAAGAAAATACCTTCGACGGCAGCGAAAGCCACGACTCGTTCGCCGAAAGTCGCGGATTCGTGGTTTATCCAATTCAAGGCCCAATTCGCTTTCTTGGCGACGCAGGGAAGGTTTTCGATCGCATTGAATAGGAAATCCCTGCAAGAAATTGATGGATTTTATCAAATCTTTTACCAGATAATTATTTTTTCAAATATTTTTACAAATAAATATTCCAGATTTATTTCAAAACAGTTCAAGTAAATCTTTTCTAATATATTTTTAAATTTCATGACCCAACATGTGGGTCATCATAATTTTCTTATTTTTTTTTTCTTTCCAATTAATTTTGAATGACCCAATATGTGGGTCATCATTATTTTCTTTTTTTTTCTTTCCAGTTAATTTAGAATGACCCAACATGTGGGTCACAATTATTTTCTTATTTTTTTCTGTCCAATTAATTTTGAATGACCCACCATGTGGGTCATAATTATTTTCTTATTTTTTTCTGTCCAATTAATTTTGAATGACCCAACACGTGGGTCATCGCCTGTACGCGCTTTTATTTTTCTTATTTTTTCTTTCCAATGACCCACATGCTGAGTCACAGACTTTAATCGCAATCCTTGGTCCTGATGTCATTCGTATCGATCGAAAACCAATACTCGGTCCAATTTTGAACGGATCGAGCTTCGGTTCGTACCTTTCCTTCGGGTTGCTGATGTAAGTCTCGATCAGCAACGAGTACATCTCCGAGTGGACATTCTCCATAGCCACTTGGAAGCCGTAGAAGCATCGAGCTTCAGTCACCTGCACTTCCTGGCTGAATCTCTCTACGAGGTTCTCATTAACTATCCCATCGGATGCTGCGAAAAACGCCAGTACGTGAGAGACGAAGTGACGCTCGTCGTCGGTCAATCGAGCCCAGTCCGATAAATCCTGAAGATTGAAGACAAATTATTATCAGAAATTGCTAGATTCGAATTGATTAATTTTTAATTATTTTTTAAATAATTATAATTAATATATATATATATTTGTTTCATTTTCCAGAAATGATCTTCCGAATTTTTTTCTTTTGTGAATGTATTTGTAATTTCAAAAAAAAATTGGAATTCACACATTTTCTGAAAAAATAGATTTTTTTTAAATTTGAAAAATAGAGTTCCATTATTTTTCCAATATTGCAAAATTTAAGCTGAAATAGGTCGATTTCCAATTTTCAAAAATACTTACCTTCGACAAATCGACCTCTTCCACGGTCCAGAAGGAGGCTTCGGCTTTTTTGTACATCTTCCAGATGTCTGGCCATTGTATGGGGAATACGACAAACCGTCTTGGGTTTTCCTTCAGCAAAGGCTCCAACTCCGGATTGAATTCGGTCGAGTCGAGTTTAACATTTCCCTTCTTTCCGGGTTTCGATTTTTCCGACTGCATGGAAATAAAGTATCGATGATTTCAAAAATCGAAATTAATTAAACGAAAGCAGTGAATAGAAAAATTGAACTTTAATGGGGAAAAAAAAAGAATTTTTATTATTAATTCTTTTTATATCAGGATTTTTTGTTATAATAATTATTTTTATTATGAAAATTGGAAAACTGGACAACTTGGACTTACCGAATGTTTATCGTTAATTTCCTGCGGCGATACGCAAAGTTTCTTTGGCGAAGCCTGAAATCGAGAAAATCAGTATTTTTTCAAAATTTAGAAAGAAAAGGGAAATGTTGTTTTTTTGCTTTTAGTGCAACTAAGGACAATTTATATCTTATTATTTGTAATACAATTTTCCTACTGGATTTTTACCATATTTTAAATATTATCGAAAGAAGAAAATGCGGATTCTTCGACTTTGAATTTTCAAATTATTTAATTTCGATACTTTCGAATTTTTCGATACCAATTATTCGAGAATATTCAATTCAAACCTTTCCGAACATTTATTTTCAATTTTTCAAACTTAATTTCTGGAAAATAATAAATTATCGATGTTTCCGAATTCTTCGATATCTCAATTTTTCCAATCGATCGATAACTATGTTTCAGTACGGATGTTAATCGTGCCGAAATGCTTCGAAAAATTAAGTATTCCTTCAAACGAGGAATCATCGTTAAGGAAAATGCCAGTTTCTAGTGTCGTTTAATCGTGTTGCACAATCAACTGTAACATCGCATACTTGCAACTGGACATAACGAGTAAAATCACGTGGGGGATCTTATCTCCCATCGGAGCCAATTGGAAAAAAGAAAAAACTAATCTTTCCTTAACAATTACTGGGAAGGCGAACGAATTCGTCTCTTCTCGGAATTCAACTTCCTGCAAATTAATTTTTTTTTTCCTCAATTACGTGAATAAATATATGAAATTAATAAATAATATATAAATTAAATTGAATAAAATCCAAATAAATACATGATTTTTTGTCAGTGGGTTAAATAGGTGTTATTATTATTTTTTTAACACCTACTAGTGTTATTGAAAAAAATAATTGCAAAATATTCTTCCATCTAGTGGACAAACTTTTGGTACCGGATAGCAAAAATTGAATTAACACCGTATTAACACCAACTTGGTAGCGAAATACCTGCCATTTCTGAGATTAACCTCCAGTATTGGAAAATTGCGCATCTTCGTACTAATGATCAAGCGAACAGTAGGAGGAACATTGGTGAACTATCAGTCTTGTGCTTTTTTCTTCCACCGAAGAAACTTTCGATAAGATTGTGCAAAGTTAATACAAAAAAGTGAATCATCGAAAGGAGTAATAATTTTCTATGCACCTGCGACGCAAAAGCGCATGCACTTCCGATTGTAGATATATATATAGGAATACTATGCCGCAATTTTCAAATACTACATATGGTACATTAATAAATGAGTATAATAAAAAGTACTGGAATTAATTAGATGAGCAATTAGGCGATTTTGTAATTATTAGTATTGCAATACCTGGAGTATTAGTATTTTTATGTAATACTAAAATAATAATTTATTCGAATACTAGTTATTATCCAATGTAAAATGCTAGTAAATGTATACTATTTTTCAATTTCAGACTAGAATACTAGTAACTCCTTGGACACTAGTGGCTCCATACTGAAATAGTATGAAATCATACTAGAATTCTAGTATTATGCCAGAATCTCAAAAAAGAAAATATATGAAAATCGTAAGTATCTCATATTAGTCCTGATACCTCCATACTAGAATGCAGGTATCCCCATACTAGAATACTGGTATCCTTAAACTAGAATATTGGTATCACCATACTAGATTCCTAGTACCTCCATACTAGAATGCTAGCATTTCCATGCTGGAACATTAGTATCTCCAATACTAGAACGCTAGTATAATCATACTAAAAGATTAGTATTTCCATACTGGGATGTTAGTATGCTTAGTATTAGAACGCTAGTATTCTCATACTAGAAGACTAGTATTTCCATACTAAAACGCTAGTATCCCCATACTAGACTGCTAGTATCTTAATACTAGAATCCCAGTACTAGCATACTAGTATCCCAATACTAGAATATTTAGTATCTTCATACTAAAATACTAGTAGTTCCATACTACAATACTAGTATCCCCACACTAACATCCCTATACTAAAATACTAAAACCCCATACTAGAATACTAGTAACCCCGTACTAAAATACTAGTATTCCCATACTAGAATACTAGTATCCTCATCCTAGGGTACTAGTATCCCTATGCTAGAATACTAGTATTCCCATACTAGAAAACTAGTATCCTCATACTAGAATACTAGTATTCTCATACTACAATACTAGCATCCCAATACTAACACCCCCATACTTATCGCCCCTATACTAGAATCTCAAAAATGATATACCAAAATCCTAAAAATCACATACTAGAATCCAAATACTCCCATACTAGAACACTACCACTCCCATACTAGAATTCAAACACTCCCATACTAGAACCCTTAGTATCCCCACATTCCCAAATCCCGGTTATTCCTTACATTCTCCTTCAGCGACACGTTCTCCAAATTCTTGCGGACGTTCTCCTTCGTGGTCACTTGCAAAAACGGCATCTCGAGTTCCAGGGGTTTCAGAACAAGACCGAGTCCAAATACGAAGTTTCCAGGCACTCCTGAAACGGCACTTGTTCGCACGAAGATGATCGGCAGTCTGGCACTCTCCGGTTCACTGGTAACCTCTTCACGCCTTGGAAACCGCGGGAAAACGGGTCGACAGTCACAATCAAACATCCAACAGACGCCGCTCCTATTGGTGCTCGCACTCCCGCGAGTGACGTCATCCGGCACCGGCCAATCGTCGTCGCTCGTTTTACCGCCAAACGCGACACGTGCCGGGATTTCGCGCAAAATTTTGGCCCCTCGGCCGGTGGAGCGATACCGAAAAATCGGCAATTTCTCGGGGGTCGATTTTTCGTACTCGAAAATTGGTCAGTTCGGGATAAAAAGAGACGGAAGATTTTGCCGCCCTTTTCTCGCTACCATATGATTATCAGTCAGAGCTCAGCTGCTGCCTTCCACCACTCCTATGACGCTCCGGAAGGAATTATGATGTGGGTGTGTGTAAGTGTGTGTGTTGATATTACCGGTAGGGGTTCCTTGTTTCTCTCTTTCTCTCTCTCTCTCTCATTTTTAGATTTTGTTTTCTCTTTCTGTCTCTATCTTTCTTTATTGTTTTTTTCTCACTTCTTTTTCTTTCTCTCTCGCTCTCTCATGTTTAGATTTGATTTCTGTCTCTGTCTCTCTTTGTTGTTTTTCTCTCACTCTTTCTCTCTCTCTCTCTCTCTCTCTCTTGCACAGATCCAAATAAAAATGGAGCTTTTGAAAAAAGATGGAATATCTGTGGCATCCTGGAACTTGATCTGGTGATTAATACTTTTAATTGTAAGTTATATAATTACTTTTTGATATAAATATTTATAGTATGACTTTGACTTCCGAGCTAGTATTAATGTCAATGTCAAAATGATAATACTAATTTGGAGAAGTATGGGGAATATCGAGATCCAAGAATTTCTAGTATTGTAATATTGAAATCTTGGAATTTGTGGATACATTAGAATACTAGAATACTAATACTAGCATACTTCTGACTTAAAATTCCCATGCTATGGTACTAGTGTTGACATACTAGCAATGTCATACTAGAATATTAATACTGCCGTACTAGAATACTAATACTAGCATACTTGTGTCTAAAAATTCCCATACTTTGGTACTAGTATTGACACACTAGCAATGTCATACTAGGATATCAATACTACCATACTAGAATACTAATACTAGCATACTTGTGTCTAAAAATTCCCATACTATGGTCCTAGTATTGACATACTAGCAATGTCATACTAGGATATAAATGCTACCTTACTAGAATACTAATATTAGCACGTTTGTGTCTTAACAATCCCATACTATGGAACTAGTATTGCCATACTACAGAATAAAGTTTCACATACTATTAGTATAATACTTTTTCTCTATTCCTAGTATTCCCATAGTAGATTCCTAATATTAGATCCTTATAATACTAAGGATCCTATAAATATTACATATATAATTTATATAAGAACCCAATTCCTATTTCTTTAATTAAACAAAAAAACCAAAATTCTCAGTTCATCCCCCTCGTAATTCCCATCATCCACCATCATTCGCGTTAATAACCCCCCAGCATCCGCCAAATGCATCTTCCACCCCATCTGCATCCTCATATCTCCAACCATACCCGGATACAAGCATCGGACGCGCGATACAAGTGCAACTGGAATTACCATTACCGGTGGTATACACTAAGGGGCGATAATGGAGTCAGCGGAGCCGCAGGTTGAAAATCACTGTGATGACGTAACAGTTGACAATCGCGTAGTGAGATAGCCGTACTCTTGCTACATCCAATGACCGTGCCCGCTGAGCGGCGGGCTCGCAGGCACGGGAATCAAAATTCGAATTTAACCAACGAATTTTTATTCATTGAAGTTTTAAAAATTAATAGATTATTACAAAATCGCTCGAAATCAATCAAAAAATTAATAGGATATAACAATAAATTTATTTTATTTCACATATATTAATTATTATACCTTAATAATGTATTTATTATAATAATACTATAATTATTGTAATAACAATAATATATTATCCGTATTAATATATTATTATATACTATTAATTAATAAATTATTAAAAAAAATTACTTTTTTGCTTAGCTTCACGCGTTTTTTAATAATATATCAATTAAAAATGCTGTAAGAAAAATTACAATGCATTGCCGCGTAGTGGGGGAATTCTCCTCAGCGGCTGAAAGACACCATTAGAGGCCCGAGATGCCGGAGCTTCTTACTGGTGTGTCTCACTCGCACCCACCACGATATGCATAAGTGCGTCTCGCTCGTTACGGCTGGTGTCTAAACAGCACCACGGATACGAGCTTCTTTCTCGCACTCGTATGTTTTCCCTATGCGACTCTCTCTCTCTATCTCTCTAGAAAATATAAATCAAATAAATGTAAACTAAAATAAATAAATTTATTTTATTAATGTAAAATATAATTAATACATGTAAAATAAAATAAATACATTTATTTTATTTTACATATTGGACATTCCACGCCAAATCGGACGGTTTAACAAAAATTCTTTTAATTTTTTTTTTTAATTTTTGGTATATTTTAATACCCGTCAAAAAAGGCTTCCTGGTAAATTTTGAGATTTTTTTATCACTGGTTAAAAAAATGCGGAATTTTCAAAAAACGCTCTTTTTTTTGGTTTTTTGCTTATAACTTTCTTAATAATGGTCGAAATTCAATTATTATTTTTTCAAAATTTTCGTTTTTAGATGGCTTTGCAGAAAAAAATACAAAAAAAAATTTGAAAGTATTGTTGGATTCCCGTGGGGAAATAAGTTCGATGTGGTTTGTGGGATAAAATAACTATTTATTTTATAAAACACACACACAAACACACACTCGTTACAACATATATATATAAAATATACTATATCTAGAGCTGAACGCGTACTCTACACAATTTTATGTCCTTCTCGAGAGAAGTTGTTCGTTGTCGGAAGTTCCAAAATTCTCTAACTTGGGTTTTTAGGAAAACTTGGAGGAAGGCTCAGAAAAGATACATTGGAGGGGTAGTTCATGGGGGTGAAAGTTGTCGGCATGCAAAAGAAATATACAATTATCATACAAGATATGACATCTGAAGGTTCCGACATTCCTAGGTTATCGGGAGGAAACTCATGTTTATTGTAGGATACGGGAGGTTCTATGATTTTAAGGATTAAGGAACTGAGTTTACGGAGTTTATTTGTTTAGGTGTGCAATTAGGATACTCAGTTTTATCTAGTGGAGGGATGGTATCTTATTCTAGCTTATTCTAAAGAAATATACGTTGATACAGAATGGAAGCAAAATACAGCCATTTGGTGGGTTATACAACAGTATTTTTAATCCAGATTTTTGAATTTTCAGTTTTCAATTGTGTTTTTAGAACTGTGTGTATCCTTCGATTTTCTTGAAGATTTTCTATTTTAAACTTCTATGCATCTCGCAACTTTTAAGCCCGGTCCGATAGTGGGCCCTCCATAATTACTATTTTTTTCGATTTTTAAAGATTAAAATAATTTTTCTTGTTATAAATTATTATCAGTACCGAGTTTTGACACAGTGTCAAACATTTTTTTTCGCTATAAGTTAGCGTCAGTACCGATTTTTAAAAAATTCGAAATTACACATTTAATAATCAGTACCGAATTTTCAAAAAAATAGTAATTAAACATTTTAATTAGTAATTAGTCGTAGTAAAAATAGTAATTAAAAAATCTTCAAGAAAAGGATACACACGATTTTAAAAACACGATTGAAAAATTAATATTCAAAAATATCGGTTAAAAACACTTTCAATATTTTTTTGTATTTTTTTCTGTAAAGGTCATCTAAAAACAAAAATTTTGAAAAAAAAATAATTCAATTTCGACCATTATTGAGAAAATTACGAATTTATATTTATTTAATTAATAATTTATAATAATATAATATAATAATATATTATCAAGAGACACGGTAGTGTCTCGAGACAAGTTCATGTATGAATTGGGAGCGAGCACTAACGTGTATCTTTTCTCGACCGAACTAGGTGCGGACACATGAAAAATAGCCGAAGCACGTTGTGTATATACACAGCTTCAACCAAAGTACACACTCAAACGAATTCTGTCCGCGTCATTGGTATGAGTTCTCTGTATACATACACGACAGATACAGTCAAAAGAATTCTCTCCGCATCAGTGATCTGTGTTTTGTTTTCCCGAATATCCAATGTTAAATCCACATTTTCCGGAATATGTAAAAAAATGTAATCGCTTCTCACTATACTAATTTTACAATTATATCTATCATCGAAAAGTGTCAGTGAAATATATCTTTAATCGTGCCACGGATTCTTGTTGTTTCCAAATCGATAATTGACAAACGCATGGTATGTTTTTCACCCAATTTCACTTGAATTTAATAAATATTATTTACCTTCAAACTGCGAATTTAAGTTTTGAAAAAAAGACAACACACGCGAATGTAACACGTCCTTCTAGGATTACTTTCGATATACAAAAACACGAATTCTCTTCACTTCAGTAGCAACTGTTTACTCTTAAAAGCTAGAATCACATACATTATTGTGTAGAATGATATTCAATTCCTGGAAGGACGGTCGAGCCAAGCTTATCCTCATTTCTAAGAACCCCGAAGTACAGCACAAGCATAATAGTTCTATGTTGATAAAGTTAAATTTCTTAACAATAGAAGTTTTCAGTTATCCAGTAAGCGTCATTGTGGACGGAGGTGTTAAACTCGCGAGTGTCATGTTACAGTGAGTTTTTTTCCAAAAATTAACGTTCCGCGATGTATGTGGGACTAGATTAACCCAGTAATTTCAAAGCTACTGGAATGTTTAAAATATAGTATACGTTTATATATTATAACAAATTGTTTTGTTTGAATTTGTTTCTTTCACAAACATTGTTTCAAACTGCATTTTTATAAACATGGTTCAAAACGTGACTTTTGTCAAGCTAATTTTTGTGAAACTTGAATGTGAGTGTGTGAAAGACAATTTTCAGAAAATTGTGCAATACAAATTTGCTGACAATTGAAAAGTTTACAAAAATACGAAGCAAATTGGTAACCTGATTCAGAAGGAATTTTGTGGAATGCTTTGAAAATCATTCGGAATTGATGGTAAATAAATTATTCATTCAGTAAATGTTATTCCAAAATTTTCATGACATACATTTTACCTAAAACTACATTAGAAATTTTTTAAGTAATCTAACCAAAATATTGCAAATCAAATAAATCACAACGTGTAGTCTATTCGCGTAAGTTATCAAATATTTTTTAAATCTAAATGTGACATTGTCGGATAAAAGGGGACATGTAATGATAGTATATTATTATATCTAGTATGTAACGGATACAAAAAATACACAACGAACATAATTAGACTTTCGGAAAATGAATACGCGAGGAATTAGAACCTATTTTGTCAAAAAGATCATGTTGTTAAATGTTCACAGTGTGTACTCCATTGGTGATCAAAAGTGGATTCTCGTGTTATCATGCAGCTGTTGCCGGAATCCCCGAAGAAAGGACTGTGAGCTTCTAACCACAACTGAACGCCGATTCATCGTAAGGTGAGTTTCAACATAAAATTAAACTACAAAATCTGTAAATAAGAAAAAAATCAAAATTTTCTGCGATCTCAAGAGAATGCCCAAATAACATTGTCAGCATTTAACAGGAACTCCGTCCAAATGAGATTTGGCCAAATTACCCCTTGTCGACATAGATTTTGAATATTTATTTTTGTTCCATTTCCGGGGTAGGCCAAAGTAGGTATAAAAATTTACCTTTTTGCACGATTTTGGGCCGCCTAAGATCGACCCTCCAGCTATGGTTAATAAAGATAGCGATCTCCACAAAGACTTGTTCGACGTATTTTTTCGTGTAGAATGCAATGGCACCGTCGGAATCCCCGATTTCCCAAAGGAAGTTGCTCTTTTGCCCAGAAAACCCCATTTTTGATCGAAAAAACCGTGATATCTTTGTTCCTATTGAGATTTCGGCCCCGAGCACCCGCTAAATCGATTCTACGCGCAAAATTACCCCTAGGAATGACCCTATCCCGATCGAATTTGAATATTTAATTTCGACCCATTTTTGGGGTGGCCCATAGTAGGTCCAAAAATTGACCTTTTTGCACGATTTTGAACCACCTAAAGTCGACACTCCTGCAACGGCTAATTGAGCTACGGATTCCCGCATGTGCTTATTCGATGTATTTTCGCGCGTAGAATGCAACGGCACCGTCGGAATCCCCGATTTCCCAAAGGAAGTTGCCCTTTTGCCCCGAAAACCCCATTTTTGGTCGAAAAAACCGTGATATCTTTGTTCTTATTGAGATTTCGGCCCCGAGCACCCGCTAAATCGATTCTACGCGCAAAATTACCCCTAGGAATGACCCTATCCCGATCGAATTTGAATATTTAATTTTGACCCATTTTTTGGGGTGGCCCAAAGTAGGTCCAAAAATTGACCTTTTTGCACGATTTTGGGCCACCTAAAGTCGACTCTCCTGCAACGGCTAATTGAGCTACGGATTCCCGCAGGTGCTTATTCGATGTATTTTCGCGCGTAGAATGCAACGGCACCGTCGGAATCCCCGATTTCCCAAAGGAAGTTGCCCTTTTGCCCCGAAAACCCCATTTTTGGTCGAAAAAACCGTGATATCTTTGTTCCTATTGAGATTTCGGCCCCGAGCACCCGCTAAATCGATTCTACGCGCAAAATTACCCCTAGGAATGACCCTATCCCGATCGAATTTGAATATTTAATTTTGACCCATTTTTGGGGTGGCCCAAAGTAGGTCCAAAAATTGACCTTTTTGCACGATTTTGGGCCACCTTAACTCGACTCTCCTGCAACGGCTAATTGAGCTACGGATTCCCGCAGGTGCTTATTCGATGTATTTTCGCGCGTAGAATGCAATGGCACCGTCGGAATCCCCGATTTCCCAAAGGAAGTTGCCCTTTTGCCCCGAAAACCCCATTTTTGGTCGAAAAAACCGTGATATCTTTGTTCCTATTGAGATTCCGGCCCCGAGCACCCGCTAAATCGATTCTACGCGCAAAATTACCCCTAGGAATGACCCTATCCCGATCGAATTTGAACATTTAATTTTGACCCATTTTTTGGGGTGGCCCAAAGTAGGTCCAAAAATTGACCTTTTTGCACGATTTTGGGCCACCTAAAGTCGACACTCCTGCAACGGCTAATTGAGCTACGGATTCCCGCAGGTGCTTATTCGATGTATTTTCGCGCGTAGAATGCAATGGCGCCGTCGGAATCCCCGATTTCCCAAAGGAAGTTGCCCTTTTGCCCCGAAAACCCCATTTTTGGTCGAAAAAACCGTGATATCTTTGTTCCTATTGAGATTCCGGCCCCGAGCACCCGCTAAATCGATTCTACGCGCAAAATTACCCCTAGGAATGACCCTATCCCGATCGAATTTGAACATTTAATTTTGACCCATTTTTTGGGGTGGCCCAAAGTAGGTCCAAAAATTGACCTTTTTGCACGATTTTGGGCCACCTAAAGTCGACTCTCCTGCAACGGCTAATTGAGCTACGGATTCCCGCAGGTGCTTATTCGATGTATTTTCGCGCGTAGAATGCAACGGCACCGTCGGAATCCCCGATTTCCCAAAGGAAGTTGCCCTTTTGCCCCGAAAACCCCATTTTTGGTCGAAAAAACCGGGATATCTTTGTTCCTATTGAGATTTCGGCCCCGAGCACCCGCTAAATCGATTCTACGCGCAAAATTACCCCTAGGAATGACCCTATCCCGATCGAATTTGAATATTTAATTTTGACCCATTTTTGGGGTGGCCCAAAGTAGGGTCCAAAAATTGACCTTTTTGCACGATTTCGGGCCACCTAAAGTCGACTCTCCTGCAACGGCTAATTGAGCTACGGATTCCCGCAGGTGCTTATTCGATGTATTTTCGCGCGTAGAATGCAATGGCACCGTCGGAATCCCCGATTTCCCAAAGGAAGTTGCCCTTTTGCCCCGAAAACCCCATTTTTGGTCGAAAAAACCGGGATATCTTTGTTCCTATTGAGATTTCGGCCCCGAGCACCCGCTAAATCGATTCTACGCGCAAAATTACCCCTAGGAATGACCCTATCCCGATCGAATTTGAATATTTAATTTTGACCCATTTTTGGGGTGGCCCAAAGTAGGGTCCAAAAATTGACCTTTTTGCACGATTTCGGGCCACCTAAAGTCGACTCTCCTGCAACGGCTAATTGAGCTACGGATTACCGCAGGTGCTTATTCGATGTATTTTCGCGCGTAGAATGCAATGGCACCGTCGGAATCCCCGATTTCCGAAAGGAAGTTGCTCTTTTGCCCCGAAAACCCCATTTTTGATCGAAAAAACCGTGATATCTTTGTTCCTATTGAGATTTCGGCCCCGAGCACCCGCTAAATCGATTCTACGCGCAAAATTACCCCTAGGAATGACCCTATCCCGATCGAATTTGAATATTTAATTTTGACCCATTTTTGGGGTGGCCCATAGTAGGTCCAAAAATTGACCTTTTTGCACGATTTTGGGCCACCTAAAGTCGACTCTCCTGCAACGGCTAATTGAGCTACGGATTCCCGCAGGTGTTTATTCGACGTATTTTCGCGCGTAGAATGCATTGGCACCGTCGGAATCCCCGATTTCCCAGAGGAAGTTGTAACAGTTGACAATCGCGTAGTGAGATAGCCGTACTCTTGCTACATCCAATGACCGTGCCCGCTGAGCGGCGGGCTCGCAGGCACGGGATTCAAAATTCGAATTTAACCAAAGAATTTTTATTCATTGAAGTTTTAAAAATTCAAATATTATTACAAAATCGCTCGAAATCAAGCAAAAAATTAATAGGATATAACAATAAATTTATTTTATTTCACATATATTAATAATTATACCTTAATAATGTATTTATTATAATAATACTACAATTATTGTAATAACAATAATATATTAACTGTATTAATATGTTATTATATACTATTAATTAATAAATTATTACAAAAAATTACTTTTTTGCTTAGCATCACGCGTTTTTTAAAGATATATCAAATGAAAATTATGTAAGAAAAATTACAATGCATTGCCGCGTAGTGCGGGAATTCTCCTCAGCGGCTGAAAGACACCATTAGAGGCCAGAGATGCCGGAGCTTCTTACTGGTGTGTCTCGCTCGCACCCACCACGATATGCATAAGTGCGTCTCACTCGTTACTGCTGGTGTCTAAACAGCACCACGGATATGAGCATCTCTCTCGCACTCGTATATTTTCCCTATGCGACTCTCTCTCTCTCTCTATCTCTCTAGAAAATATACATATAAGAAAGCAAATAGCCGTGCCCGCTAAGCGGCGGGATTCGAAATTCAAAGCTAACCTATGAATTTTTGTTCCCTCAACTTTTAAAAATTCATATATCATTACAAAATGGCTCGAAATCAAGCGAGAAATTAATAGGATGTAACAATAAATTTATTTTATTTTACATATGGGGCATTTCACGCCAATTTGGATTTTTTAAAAAAGTAAAAAATTTTTCTTGTTATAAATTGTTCAGTACCGTTTTTTTTAAAAAGTAAAAAATTTTTCTTGTTATAAATTATTATCAGTACCGATTTTTGACACAGTGTCAAAAATTTTTTTTCGCTGTTATTGTCACTACCGATTTTTAAAAAATTCGAAATTACACATTTAATAATCAGTACCGAATTTTAGAAAAAGTAAACATTTTTTTATTTTTAAAAATCGAAAAAAATGTTGCAGTTTGGTTTACTGCATGTAATTTTTTTTTCAAACCAACACGTGAAAACACATTCCGAAATTTTTCATTATTTTTTCTGCAATTCATCATTCTGTAACCAACTTAGCTATATTTATTTTAGTTCGAACGGAAAACCCACATATCTAAGGGTTAAGAGTTGTTTAACCTCTTAACAGTCGGATTTTTGCGACTGTTAAGGGATTTTGCCCGAGTGCAGTTCGGGCAAAACTGTCAAGTGGTTAAGTGTTAAAAACTACATTATAAGAATGTCTATAAGAGTAGTTATTTAAGTAAAACGGGATTTGCGACACTTGGAGATCCGTCCTCATATGTAATACTTACAGACAATGTTAAATCCACATTTTCCGTAATATGTAAAAAAAATTTAATCGGTTCTCATTATACTAATTTTTATAGTTTATATTTATCATCGAAAAGTGTCAGTGAAATATATCTTTAATCGTGCCACGGGTTCTTGTTGTTTCCAAATCGATAATTGATAAACGTATGGTATGTTTTTCACCCAATTTCACTTTAGATTTATAAATATTATTTACCTTCAAATGCGAATTTAAGTTTTGAAAAAAAGTTCAACAACACACGCGAATGTAACACGTCCTTCTAGGATTACTTTCGATATACAAAAACACGAATTCTCTTTACTTCAGTAGCAACTGTTTACTCTTGGAAGCTAGAATCACATACATTATTGTGTAGATTGATATTCAATTCCTGGAAGGACGGTCGAGCCAAGCTTATCCTCATTTCTAAGAACCCCGAAGTACAGCACAAGCATAATAGTTCTATGTTGATAAAGTTAAATTTCTTAACAATAGAAGTTTTCAGTTATCCAGTAAGCACCATTGTGGACGGACGTGTTAAACTCGCGAGTGTCATAGTACAGTGAATTTTGTTCAAAAACTTAACGTTCCGCGATGTATGTGGGATTAGATTAACCCAGTAATTTCAAAACTGCTGGACTTTTTAAAAATATATTATACTTTATATGTTATAACAAATTGTTTTGTTTGAATGTGTTTCTTTCACAAACGTTGTTTCAAACTGCATTTTTATAAACATGGTTCAAAACGTGACTTTTGTCAAGCTAATTTTTGTGCAACTTGAATGTGAGTGTGTGAAAGACAACTTTCAGAAAATTGTGCAATACAAATTTGCTGACAATTAGAAAGTTTACAAAAATTTTAATTGCAAACTAAACAAATGTTAATAAATACATAAACAAGAAAATTATTACGAAGCAAATTGCTAACCTGATTCCAGAAGGAATTTTGTGGAATGCTTTGAACATCATTCGGGATTGATGGTAAATAAATTATTAATTCAGTAAATGTTATTCCAAAATTTTCATGATATAAATTTTACCTAAAACTACCTTAGAAATTTTTTAAGTAATCTAATCAAAATATTACAAATCAAATAAATCATAGCGAGTAGTTTATTCGCGTAAGTTATCAAATATTTTTTCAATCTAAATGTGACATTGTCGGATAAAAAGGGACATGTAATGATAGTATATTATTATATCTAGTATGTAACGAATACAAAAAAAACACGCTGAATATTATTAGACTTTCGAAAAATGAATACGCGTGGAACTAGCGCCTATTTCGTATAAAAGCTCATGTTGTTAAATGTTCACAGTGTGTACTTCATTGGTGATCAAAAGTGGATGCTCGTCTTATCATGCAGCTGTTGTCGGAATCCCCGAAGTAGGGACTGTGGGCTTCTAATCACAACTGAACGACGATTCATCGTAAGGTGAGTTTCAATATAAAATTAAACTACAAAATCTGTAAATAAGAAAAAAATGAAAATTTTCTGCGATCTCAAGAGAATGACCAGATAACATTGTCAGCATTTAACAGGAACTCCGTCCAAATGAGATTTTGCCAAATTATCCCTTGTCGACATCGATTTTGAATTTTTATTTTTGACCCATTTCCGGGGTAGGCCAAAGTAGGTCTAAAAATTTACCTTTTTGCACGATTTTGGGCCGCCTAAGATCGACTCTCCAGCGATGGCTAATCGAGATAGCGATCTCCAGAAGGGCTTATTCGACGTATTTTTTCGCGTAAAATGCAATGGCACCGTCGGAATCCCCGATTTCCCGAAAGAAGTGGGCCTTTTGCCCCGAAAACCCAAATTTTGGTCCGAAAAAGCGTCACAACTTTGTTCCTATTGAGATTTCGACCCCGCACACCCGAGCAATCGACTCTACGCGAAAAATTACCCCTAGAAACGGTCTTGTTGAGCTCGATTTATAATATTTATTTTTGACCCATTTCCGGGGTAGGCCAAAGTAGGTCTAAAAATTTACCTTTTTGCACGATTTTGGGCCCCCTAAGATCGACCCTCCAGCGATGGCTAATCGAGATAGCGACCCCCACAAGGGCTTATTCGACGTATTTTTTCGCATAGAATGCAATGGCACCGTCGGAATCCCCGATTTCCCAAAAGAAGTGGACCTTTTGCCCCGAAAACCCAAATTTTGGTCCCAAAAATCGTCACAACTTTGTTCCTATTGAGATTTCGGCCCCGCACACCCGCGCAATCGATTCTAAGCGAATTGTTCTAAAAAATCGTTATAATTTTACGATAGCGTTTGGTTATCGAATTTTCTAATAAATAAAAATTTTTTCTTTGTTTTGTTATCCGTGTAATGTGGTCCACCGTTTGAATTGTAAAGATTGGCTTCTGATTCGCCATCAGCGTTCTGAGAATTATATATTGGAAGAAATGGGGTTCAGTGTCGGACACAGCGCCTCCAATTCTCAATGTATAACTGTTATGTAGGTAAATTGAGGCAAAATCGTTGAATCTACATTTCGAACACCGATACCGCAGATTCCAGGTGTATAGTTGAACTTGGTACTAAATGAGCATTACAGAGCCATCTGCCGGCAGATTCAGATTCAAAGTTTTGAATTTATATTTATTTAATTAATAATTTATAATAATAATATAATAATAATTTAATTATATTATTTATTTAATAATATATCAATTAAACATGTTGATTAAAAAAAAATTATAATGCATTGTCGCGCAGTGGAGGTAACTAACTCTCCTCAGCGGCTGAAAGACACCATTAGAGGCTCAAGATACCGGAGCTTCTTACTGGTGTGTTTCACTCGCACCCACCACGATATGCATAAGTGCGTCTCGCTCGTTACGGCTGGTGTCTAAACAGCACCACGGATACGGGCTTCTTTCTCGCATTTGTATGTTTTCCCTATGCGACTCTCTCTCTCTCTCTCTCTCTCTATTTCTCTAGAAAATATAAATAGAATAAATGTGAAATAAAATAAATAAATTTATTTACTTTTACATATGGGGCATTCCCACGCCAAATCTAACGGTTTAACAACAATTTTGTTTTAATTTTGTTTAATTTTTTGGTATTTTTTAGTACCCCTCAAAAGAGGCTTGCTGGTAAATTTTGAGATTTTTTTGATCACTGGTTCGAAAAAACCTCGAATTTTCCAAAAACCGCTCTTTTTTTTGGTTTTTTGCTTACAACTTTCTTAATGATGATCGAAATTCAATTTTTTTTTTCAAAATTTTCGTTTTTAGATGGCTGCAGAAAAAAATACAAAAAAATTTTGAATGTGTTTTTAATCCAGATTTTTTAATTTTAAGTTTTCAATTGTGTTTTTAGAACTGTGTGTATTCTTCGATTTTCTTGAAGATTTTCTATTTTAAACTTCTATGCATCCCGCAACTTTTAAGCTCGGTCCGGTAGTGGGCCTTCCATAATTAATATTTTTTTCATTTTTAAACATTAAGAAAATTTGTCTACGCTATAAATTTATATCAGTACCGATTTTTTAAAAATTATACAATTTTTTTAAAAATTAAAGAAAATTTTTAAACTAAAAATTAAAATTTTAAAAATCGCTAACGATCTTTTTAAAAAAGTAAAACATTTTTTTTGTTATAAATTATTATCAGTACCGATTTTTGATACTGTATACAGTGTCAAAAAATTTTTTTGCTACAAGTTATTATCACTACCGATTTTTAAAAAATTTTCAATTACAAATTTAATAATCAGTATCGAATTTGAAAAAAAAGTAAACATTTTTTAATTTAATTTGTAAAAATCGAAAATTGAAATTAAAAATCTCGCTTGTTACTATTGGCGTCTAGACAACTTCATGCATCGGAACGGCTCTTTTTACAAAAAAAATATTTATATATAAAGAAGCAAGTGGTCGAGCTCGCTAAGCGGCTTTTTTATAAAGATCGGTAGTGATTTTTAAATTTTTAATATTTAATTTTTAATTTACAAATTTTCTTTAATTTAAAAAAAATGTATCTTTTTTAAAAAATCGGTACTGATATTAATTTATAGCGAAAAAAAATTTTTTTAATCTTTAAAAATCGAAAAAAATAGTAATTATGGAAGGCCCACTACAGGACCGATCTTCAAGAAAATCTAAGGATACACACAGTTCTAAAAACACAATTGAAAACTTAAAATTAAAAAATCTCGATTAAAAACACTTTCCAAATTTTTTTGTATTTTTTTCTGCAAAGCCATCTAAAAACGAAAATTTTGAAAAAAAATAATTGAATTTCGACCATTGTTAAGAAAGGTCTAAGCAAAAAACCAAAAAAAGAGCGGTTTTTGGAAAATTCGATATTTTTTCGAACCAGTGATCAAAAAAATCTCAAAATTTACCAGGAAGCCGCTTTTGAGGGGTACTAAAAAATACCAAAAAATTTTAAAACATTTTTAAAAAATTGTTTTTAAACCGTCCAATTTGGCGTGAAATGCCCCATATGTAAAATAAAATAAATTTATTGTTACATCCTATTAATTTCTCGCTTGATTTCAAGCCATTTTTTAATAATATATGAATTTTTAAAACCGCAGTGAATAAAAATTTATTGGTTCAATTCGAATTTCGAATCTCGTGCCTGAGAGCCCGCCGTTTAGCGGGCACGGTCATTGGATGTAGCAAGATTACGGTTATCTTGTTATATCCTTGTTATGTCCCTAGTAGCGATTATCATAGGTAGATGGCGCAAACTGTCAATTGTGGCGCTAACTGATCTTATTCAAATTATTACTTTTGTAATAATTGATAAATAATAAGAATTACGATATAAGCTTTATAAATATATATTCATACTTATTAGGTTATGGGTTTAAATGATATGCAACTCGTTTCTTTCTCATAGAATAAAAGTTATTCTCTAAGTTTATGTAAACAGTTATAACGAAAATTAAATATTACTTTTGAAAATACTTTCAAGTTAGGAGAATTCATAAAATGAATAATATAAAGGACTGTTATATGAACTTGTGAGAATCGAAATGTATATACAGTGAATAACTATAAATCTTAGTCTACATTCTAGGTAACATAGTTTGAAGAGAATATATATATTCTCAGGAATACTTTTAAAATGTTTCTTTTAGAATAACTAAAGTTAATTTATAGGATAATAAAATATATGAGCAGTTGAAATAAGCGAGATACCAAGCACTTGTAATATGAGACGACGATAAACAGATGAAGTCATTGAGCCCTTTTGAGGCTCTACAAAGAACCCTTATCTTAGGGGCTTATATATTCCTTTATTTCTAAAACACAGAAGTGGGGATTGGTTAGAGGATCTCGCTTTTTGAACTTTAGATTTAAGTCACTCTCCTTTGGAACTTATTAGAGACAACATCAGACGACTCTCAATACCAATAGTTTAAATAAAATCATATATTTTTGCCTGGAAAATAGTAGATATTTTACTTATTTCATTAAACCTATCCCAGTTTTCAATTTAATTCAAAGTTAGCGGCATTTTAAAATAAGTTACGTCAGGGGACGTAACATCCTGCGTATAACAATGGCGGAAATTTCCCCTAGAATGTTGTAAATGTGGGAAAATTCAAATCGATACATAAAATAACCTATTCAAACCTTAAATATAAAGAATTTGTATTCCTAGAAGTATTAAACAATGTTTAGAGGTGATAGACATAAGTATCTGAATTTATATATTCAATACGTAGAATTATTTTATCGTTGGTTATAAATTAAACATTATAAACTTAGTTCACGAAAAACAACTTAGAGAACCCTAAATTCGAGTTTAGTGTTGAGTGACATTTATTACAAAAGAAAATATAAAAGGGGATAAGCTAGAAACTATAAACGAAGAAAAGTTCGTTAATATAAACTTAAGGACGTTCTCCAGGTCCAGTCGTGCTCAACCCGAACATATCTCGGACACTTCTCGAACCCATGCGTTTCCCTAGCTTAAACAGAGGTTGTAATTGCGTACCACTGCGCTCTCCGAGCAGCGCAGACATGTGAAGACGGGCCAAGTCTTACCGCTCTCTCTTACAGTACGTCGAAAAATCAGTTAGCTGTTCCGTTTGAATGGTCATATCTTAATAAAAAACCCGGGTAGCTTATATTTAAACTATTGGAAATTGTTCGTGAGATCTTCAAGAATGACATACTTCTTAGTGAACAATTGTTTGGATTTTTTCACGCTACAATATAAAGAAATGTTGCGCTATGAATGCTTTCTCCATAAGAACCAATGTTAACTTTAATGTTAAATAACTCATTAATTCGCTTGGTTTGCCCTATTCAGGTCTTAATGACTTTTGTGGAGGACATTTAAAGGAACACATTCCCAAAATTTCAATGACTTCTTGGATAATTTTTTCAACCGGAGAACGTCCTTAAGATAAGTGGTCGAACTATACCACCCATAGCATGACATCATGCGTCTATGTAATTTTATATAGTCGATAAGGAACTCCTAGAAACCCTTAAGTGCCCTTTGTCAGAGTGAACTGCACGTGTGAATGTTTACATCATCTCCCACTCTGGTCCCCATAGATTTGGACCAAGAAGGAAGAGATTTCTTCTCTTGCAGTTCAGTCTCCTCGTAATTCCCTCTGAGTTTAGATACTTGTGCGCGGAGAAATTTTGATTTAGTAATTAGGAGGCATTTTCAGTTAGCTTTCTTGAAAATCAATAAACGTTTCTTTTTACTAAATCATAATTTAGTCTTTTGTTTATGTCTTTTGTTTTCCTTTATCTTTAAAACTTAATATTGAAAGTGGACAAGTTGGTGACCAGACGACAACATCCAGGATTTGTCCACAATCTCTTCTAGGACGTAACAGGGTGCGTTCCGGAAGACGCTATTAAGGGGGGGGTATGGTTTTGAGGGTTCAAAAAAAGTGATTTTTTTTATTGCATATTATGAAAGTATAGTATTTCAAGAATGTTGTCTGTTAATAGGAAGTCAATCGGAGCAAAACTCACAAAGATATAGCTTTGGAAGTAGACGTGTCTCGAACGACTACCTGAGCTGTAACCGCTCAGCGGGAAGGCAGTTGTTTCTCAATCTCTTTTGTTATCTTCTTTTGTTATTGTCCAATCTTCTTTTGTTATTCTCCAATCTTCTTTTGTTATTGTCCAATCTTCTTTTGTTATTGTCCCTAAGCAGTTTCCAGAAAGGTCTTAGACAGGGTCGTTGTAACGGTACCCCGGTACCTGGTGTTGCTTCATTTTCGAAGCAGACGCGGAGTGTAACAGTCGTGTTGTATTTTCTTACTCTATTTCGTTGTGATATTTTTGTTGTTCGCAAAATGCCGAGAAAATTTCGAGAAAAATTCTGTAGAAGAAATGAAGAAAGCCATTTGGGCTACTTACTATCATTATGCCTCAACCGATGCAAAACCACAACACGAAAACTGCCCTAGCGGAGAAGACTCATGGTGTGAATGGCAGAAAGCTGCAGCTTCAAACAAGCTGAATAATTTCAAACACACATATTCTGCTCTACCAACTGATGTTTTACAAGGAATCAAGCCAATTTATGAAGATTTAAGCAAAGATGCTCTCCTAGAGCGATGTATTGGCGGATTCACACAAAATAATAATGAGAGTTTGAACCAGCTTATTTGGAAGATTGCGCCGAAAGTTGAGAGTGGTTCAGCAATTATCGTCGAATTTGCATCTTCAGTGGCTGCTTGTGTTTTCAATGAAGGCTGTAAAGCTTATTTAACCTTCCTAGAAGAGATGCGAATAAGTACTGGTCCAAGTTGTCATGGATGGGCGCTTCGAACCAACGATATTCGAATGAACAGAGCAGATGAGCGAGCAGCTGAAACCGCTAAAAATGATAGAATTCGCCGCAGACTTGATAAAAAAGATGCTTTGGACATTCTTGACGAAAGTTCTATACTCTATGGTCCCGGCATTGATGATTCTATGTGAGTAAAATAAAAAATAAATAGCTTACTAAGTTTTATCAGGGTCTTTTCGCTACGAAAAACTTTAAACGCGTTTTTCTCAAGTCGATGTTTTTTGAGTCGGTGCACACTGTATCTGAAAATCTATTCAACCGATCGTTCTCAAATTTTTTACAGTATTTCCTTACATAATTTATGAGGTAACCCTGGCGAGATTTTTTCGTCTTTGATTTTATTTTTCTTATTATTAACAACAATAGTCATGAATTTAGGCCAAAAATCGGTATTTTCACTTTCAAGTCTTGTAAAAAGTTCAAAAATTAAAAAAAATGGAAAAACTCGACAGCGATACCTAGAGGGACATAAAAATTAAGGAAAAAACTTTGGTTATTTCATTTCAGATGATCCAGTGCTGAGATATGATGTGCACCGCAAAATGTATTTCTTCTGAGGCGCCTGCGAAGAATTGCTGCCATTCGGTCAATTTTCAATATTTTTGAACCAATATTTCACAGAATATAGTTCAATTACTACTCTTTAATGTACAACAATCAGAAATAAATGTACTTTCACCGTACGCCCAAAAAAAAATCTGTAAAAACCTGTTTTTTTCTGCCTTCAAAACCATACCCCCCCCTTAACGCTATGAACGCAAACGCTACCAAAACTGTTCATGGAGCCAATAGCGCGATAGCGATAGCAAGCTTCATGAACGGCACTAGCGTAGTGTCGACATTATGATGTTTACATTTGCGTTTAGGTGACAGGTTAATTAACCTGGTGTTTGAAGTCCCACATCACTTATCGGTCATCGATCTGGTTAGGGTCGAGCACAACGTAAATTCTTCTCCAGTTGTAATGTCCTGAAGATTTGGTTCCACGGAATTGTCAGGATACTCCGGATTATCCATTTTAAATGTGGTTATAGGTTCGACAAACATGTGTAATACATGGGCGTTCTGAGCGTTCAACGAACTTTGCAAGTGCTAACACTACCAACACACACCTCGGGAGGAATAGCATTGATAGCGCTCAGTTATGACGTATAACGCTACCGTGAGTGACGTCATAGTAGTGTTTGCTGCGCTACTATCTAGTTTCGCGAACAGCTTGTAGCGCTAAATAGCGCTAATAGCGTCTTCCCGAACGCACCCATAACATGTCAACTGTTACGTCATCACAGTGATTTTCAACCTGCGGCTCCGCTGACTCTATTATCGCCCCTTAGTGTATGTACATACAAGTGCATCAGCTGAGAGGAACAAAACATTAGGATTGCTTTTGAAGGTTAGCTTGGGACGCCATTTGCGAGAGAAGTGCCGAGCGCGTACACGGAAACCATGTCCCTTCGCTCAGGGACGCCGGTATAGGAAAGGGACCAGCCTCTCTCACCTTCCTCCAGTCGCTCCGGGAACAACCATGGCAGCCTCGCACCGGTCGCACTGACGTCACCCGCCCGGGTTAGGAACTCAACCTCCGCCACTGGATCGGACTCCGGGTTTTAGAGTTTGAGGTTATGTATGTGTGTTTTCCGTACCTACACCAGCACCTTCCCCGGGGTTACGGTGTCGCCTCTCGTGGTAACCCTGGTTTGCGTTTTCTCGTAGATCGACAAAATGGCTTTGCACAACGTCCCGCCGAAGCGCAAGGAGATCTACAAGTACGAGGCGCCCTGGCCCCTCTACAGCATGAACTGGTCGGTTCGACCGGATAAACGCTTCCGACTGGC
Organism: Gasteruption jaculator; assembly: GCA_949825005.1. Classification (NCBI taxonomy): domain Eukaryota; kingdom Metazoa; phylum Arthropoda; class Insecta; order Hymenoptera; family Gasteruptiidae; genus Gasteruption; species Gasteruption jaculator. Next base: position 1,158,570 of record OX463766.1, on the reverse strand, counting down.
CCTCGGAAGCTTCGTCGAGGAGTACAACAATAAGGTGCAAATCGTGTCCTTGGACGAAGAAACTTCCGAGTTCAGCGCCAAGAGTACCTTCGACCATCCCTATCCCACGACCAAAATTATGTGGATTCCGGATAGCAAAGGTTCGTCTGGATTCTGGATGGTTCCGTGTCGCTACTTAAGTTCGGTCCATGTTTTCTCAAAATTCTTGCGATATCTCATTTTTTTTTCCGAGTTGGTTTCGTGTTGGGATGATAATAATTATAAGATTTTAGGTAATTAACGTCGATCGATTTCTGGATTTTTTACTGAGTCTGTTTCGTGTCGAAATTCAAAATTTGTGGGACGATAATAATTATAATAGAATATTTGAACGATTAAGATCGATCGATAGTTTCTTACGATTGATTGATTTCTGGATTTTTTCCGAGTCGGTTTCGTGTCAAGATTTAAAATTTGTGGGACGATAATAATTATAATAGAATATTTGAACTATTAAGATCGATTGATATTTTCTTACAATTGATTGATTTATGGATTTTTTTCTGAGTTGGTTTCGTGTTCGGACGATAATAATTATAATATTTTAGGTAATTAAAGTCAATCGATAATTTCTTATAGTTGATCAATTTCTGGATTTTTTCCGAGTCGGTTTCGTGTCAAGATTTAAAATTTGTGGGACGATAATAATTATAATAGATTATTTGAACTATTAAGATCGATCGATATTTTCTTACAATTGATTGATTTTTGGAATTATTTCGAGTCGGTTTCGTGTCGAGATTCAAAATTTCTAGGACGATAATAATTATAATACAATATTCGAACTAATCAAGATCGATCGATATTTTCTTACGATTGATTGATTTCTGGATTTATTTCGAGTCGGTTTCGTGTTGAGATTCAAAATTTGTAGGACGATAATAATTATAATACAATATTCGAACTAATCAAGATTTATCGATATTTTCTTATGATTGATTGATTTCTGGATTTATTTTGAGTCTGTTTCGTGTCGAGATTCAAAATTTGTGGGGTGCTAATAATTATAATATTTTTATTTTGTGTCATTTAATTGTAATATTTACAATTTTGAGTCGAGCCTCGTTATAATATTTTTTAATCTTTATTCATATTCTTTATTCAAGCCAGAAAAATTACAAGCCAAGTAATAAATCACCTAGCGGAGTAACCCTGCATAGGCACAAATTTCTGCCTGAGAGCAGGGCTGGCGTTAAATTAGCCTAAAAAGCTCGTTAAATTAGCTCTTATTATTATAATATTTTTAACATTACAATGGAAAATTTCCGAGTTGGTTTCGTGTCGAGATTCAAAATTTGTGGGACGATAATAATTATAATATAATATTTGAACTAATCAAGATCGATCAATATTTTCTTACGATTGATTGATTTCTGGATTTATCCCGAGTCGGTTTCGTGTCGAGATTCAAAATTTGTGGGGTGCTAATAATTATAATATTTTTATTTTGTGTCATTTAATTGTAATATTTACAATTTTTAATCGATCCTCATTATAATATTTTAAAATCTTATTATTAGAATATTTTTCATATTACAATCGAAAATTTCCGAGTTGGTTTCCTGTCGAGATTCAAAATTTGTGGGATCATAATAATTATAATATTTGAACTAATCATGATCGATCGATATTTTCTTACGATTGATTGATTTCTAGATTATTTCCGAGTCGGTTTTGTGTCGAGATTCAAAATTTGTGAGATGCTAATAATTAGATTATTTTTATTTTTATTTAATTGTCATTTTGGATTCATTCTTTTCTCAAAATTTAGCAAATTTACTAAAAAATTTAGCAAATTTACTCAAGAATTAGTAAATTTACTTAAAAAGTTAGTAAATTTACTATAAAAAAATTAGCAAATTTACTAAAAAAAATTAGCAAATTTACTTAAAAAATTAGCTAATTTACTAAAAAAAATTAGCAAATTTACTAAAAATTACCAAATTTACTAAAAATCGCTAATTAATTAGCAATAATCGCTATTAATTCGTAACTCAAAATATCCTCATACAAAAAAATCCCCCAAAAAAATTTGTTTGAAAACTAATTTCCAATAAAACCCTATCCAGGTTTATTCCCGGACCTGCTGGCGACCTCGGGGGACTACCTGCGAGTCTGGCGGGCAGCGGAGCCCGAGACTCGACTCGAGTGTGTCCTGAACAACAACAAAAATTCGGACTTTTGCGCCCCGCTGACGTCCTTCGACTGGAACGAGGTGGACCCGAACCTGATCGGCACCAGCAGCATCGACACGACCTGCACCATCTGGGGCCTGGAGACGGGTCAGGTGCTGGGACGGGTGAACATGGTGACGGGACACGTGAAGACCCAGTTGATCGCCCACGACAAGGAGGTGTACGACATCGCCTTCAGCCGGGCCGGGGGCGGACGGGACATGTTCGCGTCCGTGGGCGCCGACGGTTCCGTCAGGATGTTCGACCTGAGACACTTGGAGCATTCCACGATCATCTACGAGGATCCCCAGCACACGCCGCTGCTAAGACTGGCGTGGAACAAGCAGGACCCCAATTACCTGGCCACCGTGGCCATGGACGCCTGCGAGGTCATCATTCTGGACGTCCGCGTGCCCTGCACCCCGGTCGCGCGGCTCAATAATCACAGGTGATGACAATTAATGGAACATACGTTTTATTAATTAAGAATGCGTTCCATTGAATTGGCAATTGGTTGAAAATAAGCTGAGAAATGAAAAAGCTATTCATTCGAGTCGCGTGGGGCGAATTCGACCCACGCACATTTTCTCGACAAATTCGACTCTACTCTTTTTTTTGTCAATTCCAGGGGGAGGGGGGGACGCCGCTCGAAAACATTCGTACGCGCCGCGTGGGGCGCATGCCCTACAAATATACGTTCCTAAAATAATAAATAATAATCCCCCCCCCCCCCACAAAAAAGAATTTAAAAAAAAATCCCGTGGAATAACAAAACGTATTATTTCAGAGCGAGCGTGAACGGAATCGCTTGGGCGCCGCACTCGTCCTGCCACATTTGCACAGCCGGTGACGATCACCAGGCGTTGATCTGGGACATCCAGCAAATGCCGCGGGCCATCGAGGATCCAATTTTAGCCTACACGGCCGCCGAAGGCGAAGTCAATCAAATCCAATGGGGCGCGACGCAGCCCGACTGGATCGCCATCTGTTACAACAAAGCCGCCGAGATCCTTCGAGTGTAAAGTAAAATCAAAGCGAAAAAGCCGAGCGAAGCGAGGCAAAGCAAAGACGCTGAAACGAAGAGTGAACGACCGACCGAACGAACGAATGGATCGTGGCTATAACAATTTCTAGAAAATATTTATTCCTCATCGACGTACTACCCGTGGCGCGCTGGGGCGCGGGACCCGCCGCCGGTTCCAGGCCCTCCCGGGATCGTAGGGTGACTTTTTACCTGGAATTGAGAGGTCAGAGGTCACGAATTTCTTTTTATTTCGTTTTAAAATTTTTTTTTTTTTTGAAGACCTTTGAAAATTTTGAAACTCTATGAGGGGGGAAAAAATTTGACCTTGAAAATTCTCGTACAGAGGTGAAATTTTCAAAATAATGTTTGGAAATTCTTACGTAGAAGTTAAAGGGTCGAATCCGATGAGAAACTGCACGTGGGTCGTATGCGCCCCACGCGGCGCTAACGAATGGCTTCCAGCATTTCCCTCCCCTTAAAATTAACCTAAAAAAAAGAGGAAAGGGTCGAATTTTTCGGGGGGAGGGAGGGTGTGCGTGGGGCGCATACGACCCACGCGGCACGAACGAACGGTATCGAGCGTTTCTTTTTTTGGAATTGACCAAAAAGGAGTAAAAGGTCGAATTTGTCGAGAAGCTGGACGTGGGTCGTATGCGCCCCACGCGGTGCGAACGAATGGTTTCGAGCGTTTCCCTCCCCTTAGAATTAACAAAAAAAAAGAGTAAAGGGTCGAATTTGTCGGAGGAGGGAGAGAGAGAGAGAAATATGCGTGGGGCGCATACGACCCACACGGCACGAACGAATGGCTTCGAGCGTTTCTCCCCGGAATTAACCCCAAAAAAAGAGAGCGAAAGGGGTCAAATTTGTCGGGAAAATGTACGTGGGTCGTATGCGCCCCACGCGGCTCGAATGAATTATTTCGAGCGGTTCCCCCTTAGAATTGACCCCCCAAAAAAAGAGTAAAGGGTCGAATTTGTCGAGATACTGTGCATGGGTCGTATGCGCCCCACGCGGCCCGAATGAATCGTTGAAAGTGCAGCCCTGCGACGAAAAAGCTGACGAGTAGAGGGGGGGGGAGAATTTCCACCAATAGGGACGACGTCTCCGTTAAGGTTCGATTCTTTTTATACCTACCCACCCACACTTACTTACTTACGTACCATTGTAATCGTATTAGTTTCCAAAATGTGATCCACTTATCCGACAGGGAACTGAAGATTTACCGACTAAGGATAATCATGTAAGATATATAAGCGTATTCATTTAGGCGAACGTGAAGAGAGAAAAAAAAGGAAAAAAAAGATACAATAAATTTACCAGTAAATTCATTTCCTCTTGTCGAATCCCTGCTAATTTTATTACACACTAATTTACTGCGGTTCCTGCTAATTTATGCGTTTGGAATTTTTCGTTGGTCGATCGAATGGAAATTTTTTTAGGAATATTTTTAAAAAGTTGCGAAACGGGACACCCGGTTACGGGATACCCATATACCATGGATACAGACACAGTGGTTCTCAAACTCGACACCATACCGATTCATGTGATTAAAAAAATGTTGAGAACCACTGCACAGTGATTTATCTTACAATTGGTATATACCGGGTGGCCAATGCGATAATTCGACGCCTCTAGCTTGTCGCTCGTTTTTCTTTTGAATTAAAGAAAATGAGAGTAGGGAGAATCAGTGGTTCTCAACCAGTCCCATTTTGATACATTTTTTTAATCGAAAAAAAATTGTCGAACGGGGGGCAGTAACTCTCAACTGCTAGAATTTAAAACCCATGGGATATATATCGCAATGGTTCTCAACCAGTCCCATTTTGTATACTTTTTTTTCGAAAAAAAATTGTCGAAGGGGGGACAGTGGTTCTCAACTGCTAGAATTTAAAATCCACGGCGAGCACGGGGTATATATCGCAGTGGTTCTCAACCTCTTACTCCTTTTCTTTAAATTCTTTTTTTCAATGTCCACGCCAAGAATATGTGTCGCAGTGGTTCTCAACCTCGTTAACTTCTTTTCTTTCGAAGTTTTATCGAATTTCTTTCTCAATGTTTGTTCCAAGAGTATTAATCGCAGTGGTTCTCAACCACTTTTTTTACTTCGATTTCCAATATTTTCTTCGATTTTTCTTTTCAATGTTTTTTTTCTAAACTCTTATTTCAATATTTTTTGTTTCTAATTTTTTTTAACTCAAACGAAACGCACTTTCTTTTTTTTGCAAATTTCGGGACAGGATAACAAAAAAAAACAAAACAAATCCATTGAAATTTACAACAACACCTCGACGCTTGTATTCATACTGACGAGAGTTACAATTTTATAAATACAGCCACGACGCTAATAATAATAATAATAATAATAATAATAGTATCAATATCATTTATAATAATTCTAATAATAATATTATTTATAATAATTACGAACAACGTAACTACTTTTTTTTTTCATTCGCTACAATGACACGCATGACAAGATTATTTACAAACTTGATGACGGCATGAATGACGAATAAATTAATAAGAGAGAACAAAAATCAGTCGATAAACAGTGTTCGTTCGCGGGTGGAAACTCCCTTTCTTTCATTTTTTTTTCTTTTTTTTTCTATTTCTGTTTTCAAACTTTGTCTCTTAAACGAAGAAAAAAAAAACTCTGATACAGAGTAGAACCTGCCCCCCCCCCCCCCCTTCTCTTTTTTTTTCTCTTCGCACCAAAGCAGAAGATAGACCCTTCTGTCGTTTCATTTTCCACGTTCGTTGGTGGTTTTTATTTTTCTTTCGCTGGATGTGAGATTTTTTTTGTTGCTTTTCGGCATCCTTCTCTTTTCAGCTGTCGCACCGGTACACAAAAAAATAAACGTAAACTCCGGAAATGGTTTTTTTTTCTAGGATCAAGGAAAATTTTCTATTTTACAATTTTCTTTAAATAATTTTCCGAAACATATTATTTTATTATAATATTAATATTAATAACAACAATAATAATAATAATAATAATATTCAAAATTTAATATTTTAATATTTTTTTTGAATAATTTTATTTTATTATTATTATTATTATTATTATTAATAATGATATGAAAAATAAAATTTTATTATAATTTCATCATTAAACTCAATCGCGAAAAAAAAGAATATCAATTATCGGGGGGGTCAATTACTGGATCGGAGTTGGGCCTTTCCTTGACCCGTTGTTCATTTACTGGTACCGGTACCCTGGAAAATCCAGTCGGCGTGTCAGCTACTGGTCAACTACTACTTTTTTTTTTCGTTAACTATAACGGTGGGTCCAAAAAAAAGTCTTCCCACGAAGTCCCATTATTTATTTATTTATTTATTTACTTTTTGTTTTTTATTTTCTTTGAAATTCATTTCCCGCTCGCACACGTCCGGCTGAATTTTTTTTTTCGGACACCGTAAGAAGACTTTTTTATTAGTTCGCTTAAGTCGGCTAGTTTGTATCCCCTGAGACGCCATTTTGGAAAAATCAGTGCAGATCTGGAAGATTTTATGCTATGCTCGGATCGGAAATTTTGTGCTCGAGGAAACGCGACTTTCCACTGACTTTCGGGAAAAAAATAATAATAATAATAATAATAATGCTCCTTAAGAATTTTTTCTCCTATTTCGACGAGATTTGTGGGAGAAAAAAAAACAAAATGGCTTCGGGAAGCTACTCGCAACGGACAACTGGGAATTGTACTCTACAGCCGGCGGTAGAATAAATGCAGTCGTTCGTTTTCGCTCCGTGACAAAAAAAACCTTCCTTTTTCGCATTTTTTTTTTTCTTCACCGCCGCGTTTCCCTTTAACTCTTTTCGATTCTTTTTTTTTTTTCATCGACACGCGCATTCGGGGCAAGAATTTGCGAATTTCTCCAGCCGCGTTCGTCGATTAACACCTGGCATCGTCTACCGCGAGAGACCGAAGAAATTTTAACACCTCTCCGCGAAAACAAAACACGAGTGTTAACACCGTTTTTTTTTCGTGCGTGGATTAACACCGTTCGTGGGGAACATTCCAAGGTGTTAATTTAGTGCGAATTCCTTCGGCGGGACGCTATTCAACTCGACATGAAATTAACACCAATTATGGAAAAACACCCGACACCGGGGGTGTTAAAATTAACACCATTCGATTTTTTAACGGCGGGGTGTTAATTAACACCGCTCGATTTTTCAACGGCGGGGTGTTAATCAACACCGCTAGATTTTTTAACGGCGGGGTGTTAATTAACACCGCTCGATTTTTTAACGGCGGGGTGTTAATTAACACCGCCCGATTATTTAACACGGGGGTGTTAATTACCACCGCTCGATTCTTTAGCGGCGGGGTGTTAATTAACACCGCCCGATTATTTAATACGGGGGTGTTAATTAACACCGTTCGATTATTTAACGGCGGTTAACACCGGGGGTTAAAATTAACACCATTCGATTTTTAACACCGGTGTATTGATCAACGCCCCTCGATTTTTGACATCGATGTGTGAATTAACACTGCTCGATTTTTAACACCGGGGTGTTAATTAATACCGCTCGATCATTTAGCACGGGGGTGTTAATCGACACCGTTCGATCGATCGCCAAATCCGGGCGACTCGCGGGAAGCGTCCAAAGGTGTTAATTCCACGCGGGCGACGTTTAACACGTTGACTGCCGCGTCACCCATATTCGAGTGCCAGCAAAGTTTCTGATCGGGCCGCGTCACCCGTATTCGGGTGACGCTTATTTGACGACTTGCGAAGGATCGTCGTAGGTATTTGAAAAGGTATTCCACAGAAAGTAAAAAACTATTGAATTGGTGTGGGCACTCGTGGCCTGAAGGAGATTTCAATGGAAATACACGTGGCAGTCAACGTGTTAACACCGTTCGCTGTTAATTCGTTGAGAGAGAGCGAGAGCTTAGAGGAAACAGAGCTTGCTGGCGATGTAGTGGAGGTGCAGCACGGTGCAGGCCATGGTGAGCATGTTACCCATGGCGATGGACATGTGCACCCGACGAAAGGCGCTGTGGATCCTGGCGTAGTGGGGGCAGTGCTTCAGGGGCCCGGGGCTGTGCTTGCCGATCTCGCCGCCGACGCCCGCGGCGCGCTCCAGCGTGTTCTTCTGCACGATCAGCCGCAACAGCGGCGGGGTCAGGTACAGCCGGATCAGCAGCTCCAGGAAGAACGCGCTCGACATGCATCCGACCTGAAAAAGTGGCGACATCTGGTGTTAGTGGGTCGATCGACGCGGCGTCGTGGGGCGTATGCGCCCTGCGCGGTCTAAACGAATGTTACAAGTCGGTGTGGGGGAGCAAAGAGAGCGCGAGATTGGCCGTGAGGCGTATACGCCCCACGGCCAATTTCTCCGGCGCAAAGGGGCGTAACGACGTCCGTGACATCGTTACGCTCGACGAGCGGCGAAGGACGATCGAGGGAAAGACGAAGGAGGTCGTACCTGGATGGCGACTTCGGCGTCCCAGGTGTGCGTGGGATGGTGTTTGACGAAAATCAGCAGGGTCGTGAGACTGAGGCAGGCGTTGATCGTGAAGTAGCGCGGGAAGAGGACGCGCTGGACCTCACCGAACGTGTGCCGCGGTAGCGCGAAATAGAGCGAGAGACCTGAAATTTTAAAAATTGGGAAAAATTGTTATTATTATTATCATATTGTCATTTTCATATTGTCATTTTCATATTGTCATTTTCATATTGTCATTTTCATATTGTCATTTTCATATTGTCATTTTCATATTGTCATTTTCATATTGTCATTTTCATATTGTCATTTTCATATTGTCATTTTCATTGTCAGTCATATTGTCATTTTTATTGTCACTGTTATTGTCATATTGTCACTGTCATAATGTCACTGTCACTGTCACTGTCACTGTCACTGTCATTGTCATAGTCATTGTCACTGTCACTGTCATTTTCATTGTCATTGTCATATTGTCATTTTGTGATTGTCATATTGTCATTTTGTGATTGTCATATTGTCATTGTCATATTGTCATTGTCATAGTGTCATTGTCATATTGTCATTGTCATATTGTCATTGTCATATTGTCATTGTCATATTGTCATTGTCATATTATCATTGTCATATTGTCATTGTCATATTGTCATTATCATATTGTCATTGTCATTGTCATATTGTCATTGTCATATTGTCATTATCATATTGTCATTGTCATTGTCATTGTCATATTGTCATTGTCATATTGTTATTGTCATTGTCATTGTCATATTGTTATTGTCATTGTCATAGTCATATTGTCATTGTCATATTGTCATTGTCATATTGTCATTGTCATATTGTCATTGTCATATTGTCATTGTCATATTGTCATTGTCATATTGTCATTGTCATATTATCATTGTCATATTGTCATTGTCATATTGTCATTATCATATTGTCATTGTCATTGTCATATTGTCATTGTCATATTGTCATTATCATATTGTCATTGTCATTGTCATTGTCATATTGTCATTGTCATATTGTCATTGTCATATTGTCATTGTCATATTGTCATTGTCATATTGTCATTGTCATATTGTCATTGTCATATTGTCATTGTCATAATGTCATTGTCATATTGTCATTATCATATTGTCATTGTCATAATGTCATTGTCACTATCATCGTCATTATTATTATTATTGCTAACGTACCTGAGACGAAGGTCATCCATATTTGCGCGCCGATATGCATAACGAAAGAGGCGAGATAGATGAAGGAAGCCGTGGCCGAATGAGGATGTCCTGCTATTTGCACTCTCTCCGAAGACGGTACCAGCGCTGACGTAACGCACAGTACCGCTGCGATCGTGATGACGTGAGCCGGTTGCGTCGTGTGGAAGAGGATTCTGCAACAAAACCATCCGAGAACTCGTGAAAAGCTCGAGGAATGGGGGGGGGGGGTATTCTCATTTTTCGGGAAATCGACCAATTTTAAACTCATAAGTGGTAAATTTCCCGACGAAAATCCGAAAACTCGCGAGAAATTCTGCATTTTTCGGTAAACGGGCCATTTTGATATTTTTGGTTAGGGAATAAAGGGGTATTGTCATTTTTCGGGAAATTGACCACTTTTTACGTTGGTAATCGGTCAAATGTCCCCGACACCGGTCAAGTATACGGGCACTCGTTAAAACGTCCTTCCCCGAATCAAGCGATTAATCATATCTCGAGAGAGAACGAGCCACCACTCCGCCCCAGGCTTCGGGGGTCGCGCTTCCACGAATCGAACATTGGAGGAGCCACGAGCGGCACGTTTCAAACGCTGTAGTAGTACATGCGGGTCGTAAATTAAGTACACGAAATCTGATTACGCCGCGTCGGACGGCTCATCATCATCTTCGGGGGTCGAAGTCCGATTGCGGAACGACGACACGCACCTAATTGCGAGAGCGAGTGGTTTATCATCGGGGTGGAGGTATACACTCACACATACACGGGGTGTATACATATAACTCACAAAAAATATCTATTTCGTATCAAGTAATAAATAAATGAATAATTAATTATAAAAAAGGTAATTAATTTGAAATAGGAACAAAAAATCTTTCATGAATTAGATAATTAGGAAATTCCTGTGTATGTTTATTTTTTTACATGTAGTATTTCATGTATACACATCAAATATGAGGAAATTGATAAGTCGACTTGGTATGTGATACATGTGTGTATGTACACACACCTGAGTCAGAATGCACAGATATTGTCTTGCAGATTCAGCTGCTGATAATAAACTGTAGCAAAAAAAAATAAGAATTGAAAGAAAAAAAGAGATATTGTTGCGCTACTTGACGCAATAATGTCGAAATCCTAACAACCTTCTTTGGTGATTCTTTATTTTTTTTTATCTAGGCTATTTGTTATCAATAATGGAAAATATTTAATTACAGAATCTATTAAACACTACATTATCGATCTCAAAAAACTATTCGACATAATTGAAATCGATGATTGACTTGAACGTAATTGAAATTAATTATTATTATTGCCACTATTATTATCCTTAGTATTACTATTTTATTACAATTATTATTGTTATTATTACTCTATTTTTATTATTATTTTTGCTATTACTATTATTGACACACACACACACATATTTATAGAGCGTGTATAGGTTCGAATTTGATATCTTTCACCAGCGGTCAAGAACCAGGAAAGGAAACACGTGTTACTCTACTTCTCTCTCTCTCTCTCTCTTTCACATACATACATCACCAACCCAACGATAAAAGTAGTTATTGCCGCATAAACAACTGCAATTACCGTAATTATGGTCATATAATAGTCGTAAAGTGCCGTTTGTGTAAATATACGAGCCGAGGGAGAAAATCTCTTAAATACCGCGGTTGCTCTCTCTGCTGCTGCTAAATTCGCTGTCCTCTTAACGAGGAGGACACACCAATTTTACTTCTTTTTTTTTCCACCCCCATCCCGTATACTTGACCTTCCTTATTTTAACATCCTAATTATAACACAACACTACTACCAGTGCCTTGCTGATGACAATTGTTAACGATAACGATCATACGATGAACAATTGTGAGCGATAACAGTAACGATAAATAAACGCGACGATGGATTCTTATGAAAATTGCGGACGATAATTTTTTATGAATTATCGAAGAAAAAGAATTGAGTTGCAGCGGACGAGATTCGAATCCAGGACCTACCGAGTACGAGCCCAACGCCCTATCCACTAGACCAACGGTGACCCAATAATGTCGATGTTAATAATAGCTATTATACAATAGGTATTACAATTATTATTATTATTATTGCTATTATTATTATTGCTATTATTATTATTGCTATTATTATTATTGCTATTATTATCATTGCTATTATTATTATTATTATTATTATTACTATTGTTATTGTTATACTATTATTATTATTATACATATATACATTTAGGCAAACGGAAGATCGATGCGATGATTTTGTAAAAAAAAGGGGGGGGGGGGAAAGAGCGAATGAAGAACGGTCTCGTGCAAATATGTATACAATGCATCGGTAGGAGGCTCGCCGCGCGGTACGGGCTAACCGTAACCCTGTAATCATCCAACCGTTTATTTTAACACGTTTGTTGGTATGTACGTTCGTTCGGTCGGGCCTTCCAGCCTTATTCTTTCTCGCTCGTTCCCTCGCTCGCTCGCTCTTGCCTCAATTTGCATGTAATCACGGCTTTCGCAAACGATACATTTATTATTTTTACGCCCATATAATGGCCGCGAAAAAAAATTCGTCCGCCAATTACCAACCGAATTTTATCATTAACACCATCTCGACTGTTGCCATCTCAAAAATCACTGATAATAACAATAACAATATCAATGTAAATAAAACTACTACTAATAACAATAATAATGATGATGATGATGATGATGATGATGATGATAATAATAATAATAATAATAATAATAATAATAATAATAATAATAATAATAATAAAAGTGATAATAATAACAATATAAATATAACTAATAATAATAATAATGGTAATATGAGTCATTATTATTGTTACTATTGCCAATCATGACAATATTAAAATATATTACATGACTTATATAATATTTGGAATTAATGAGTCTTACAAAATTTACCAGCTGATTAGATACCGTTGAATAGACGCTCACTTGCTTCCCACGAATTGTTACGAAATACATAAGATGTATACATATATAGTATATATAAAACATTTTTCCAGTAAAACCCGACACATGCATAATACTTATGTCATCGAGAGCAGGCGCCGGGGTCTATATATAGCTATGAACGTAATTACGATATACATATATACATATATATGTATCTTTTATTCTTACAATTGATTGTACTATGTACAATAGGGAAGACAATTTCGAAACAATAATACAGCTGGCTTTTTCTAATCTTTCATAAAAGAATCTATGGCCCTCTTCAATATGGCGAATTTATCGGTAAAGAAGGAAATTCATCTTTTTTGTTCCAATTCTTAGTGTTTCTGGAATATTTTTTGCTACTGCCACTCTTACTATCATTATCATTATCATTATTATTATCATTATCATTATCGTTATCATTACCATCACCATTACCATTATCATTATCATCATCATTATCATCATTATTATCATTATCATCATCATTATCATCATTATCATCATTATCATTATTATTATTATTATTATTATTATTATTATTATTATTATTATTACTATTACACCTGCTAAATTGGCAAACGCGTTCCGATCGTTATCACGGCACTCTCGAGGGGCTACTTACTTTTCGTCCGATAGCGACTAACGCTAACTAATTGTAAGTAAGCGCAGTCACGCGAGGATCTTTGGACATTCTTTCGATCCTTCCTTCTAATCCTCCTCTTCCCGGTGACCGGCAAAATCGTGCCCGCCCTTACCAATCCGCCTAATTCCATTCCATTCCATTCCATTCCATTCCACGGTTTACAATTAGACACACACACACATACACAGGCAGACATACAGACCCGAATTGTGTCG